>VZRU01015227.1:149291-160436 GCA_013398155.1 Pedionomus torquatus
CCGAGGGGCGGCCGGCCTTACCCAAGCTTTCAAACTTCTCCCTGGCGGTCCGGGCGTAGCCATCTCGGTCGTGCAGGGCGTAGGGGACGAACAGCACCCGCTTCACTTTCCTGGAGAAGAAGAGAACGGGGAGAGGAGCGCTCGGAGCNCGCGGCCCCTGCGCGGCGCTTACTCCCCGAGGAAGCTCTTGATGTGCTGCTGGCAGTGCCCCAGGTACCCCCCTCCGTGCAGGGTGGAGTTGGAGACCAGAAGCAGGCGCCGCGGACCCCCCATTCCGNCGGCCCCTCCTGGGGATGTCCCTGGGCCGGCAGGCGGGTGGCGGCCGCGGGAGCCCTCCCGGGCCAGCTTTGGTTCTGCCTGCCCCCGGTGAATCCCTCTCCGAAAGGCTTTATCTGTGCAGATCCCCAGGGCAGAAATCTGCCCGTCAGATCCACGCAGCAAACCTTGAAATCTTTGTGCAGGGATCTTTCCTCTAACCAGGTGAATAGCCCCGGTTTAGCCAGCGGGACTGGGCTCGCACGGTTGATCGGCTTCATTAGCCCTAGCGGGTTTGAGGCCTAAAGATAGGGCTTTTCCAGCTTTTGTTTAATGTGCGTAAGGAGTAGGGCAGCAGTATTGATGTGGAAAGTCTCTCCGGCTAGAAAGTTGCAAGGCTTGTTTAAAATCTAGGTTCAAGGAGTTTGATGCGTTTCCTTTTACTCCAGGCATCTAGGCAAGCTTCAGGTATCCCTGGGCTGGCTCCAACTGATGAAAAGTAAGTGCTTTCCATCTTCACATCAAGTAAGTTCTGCCTTCTCAGTGGATGCTCTTCATGACCAGGTATCTTCGTTGTGTTCCTCAGGGACGGCAACCTGCCAGATATCATTGCCAGCAGCAGTCTGCATGAGTTCCTGGTGAACCTTCATGAGAAATATGGCCCACTGGTCTCTTTCTGGTTTGGAAGGCGTCTTGTTGTCAGCTTTGGCTCAATTGATCTCCTGAAACAACATGTTAACCCCAACCGGTTATGTAAGAGTCCTTTGCTTTTTCTTTGAGTCCATTTGTACCTTCTGGCCTTGCTGGGTATCCTGTGTCAAAAGAAACTGGGGTTTCATTGTAAGTAGAAAGAAAATGAGACTTAGTCTGCAGCTGACACAATGTTTCAGGTATGTTCTTTGTCTTGCATATTGGACTTGAATATCAGTGACCAAGAGTTGCTCCTGACCAGTGACTATCAAGAAATTAGTATGTGTCTTTCGCCGTCTCCCTACAGGCACACGTTTATGGAAAGCATCATGCTTATTAGTCATTTAAAACAGCAAGGTGAAGATCCTGTAATGACATTGATTTCAAAAGCAGCTTGAAATACAATTTAAAAGGAGGAAATATGCTAAATTAAGTCTGGAAAGAACTGTACTAGTTTGTAATAGCTCCTGTGTGTTGTTCAGTGTGGAGTTTTTTTAAGTGTTATTCAAATAAGTTATTTAACTTTTGTTTTCCTTTGGTATGTAGAATTTCATGCTGAAAGCCTCTAGTGACCTTCCAAACACAGAAGTGGTCAGTGCTGCTGGTAGCTGAGTTAACCCTCATAATCCTAGGAGGATACTTTAATTCATGGTTTGAGTCTCTTAGGTGGTTGTTTTGCTTTCTGAAGTCATCACAGACAGTAAGTTAGCTCAGTTGATATTTGGGTTTAACCTCTTGGTTTTCCACTTTTTATCTTATAAGGTTGAATGAGGTGCTGGTTGCACTTCTCTGACCTGATATTGTAGGCTGTCTTTAGGCTCAGGCAGATACTTCAGCATCACTCTATGCCAAGGTTGTGATGGGTAAGCTTCTTGTACAGTTGCATGACAGACTTAGAAAAAATGGTGATGATCTGGGAAAGGAGTGGGAGTTAACAAAAATCAGCAAGTTGATAGCGATGGCACTCCAGAAGGTGGGAACCCACCCTGAAAGATCTCACACACTCAAGCACCTTTGTAGGAAACCGAGCAGACAGTTGCTTTATTAAAGATCAGAGAAGTGGTAACAGGACCCTGAGCCAGGCAGGGTAGAAATGTATTGAATTTGGGAGCACCCAAATACTAGAGAGAAACAAATACTGTGTGTCGACTTCAATGCAGAAAATGTGACCTAGGTGGTTACAGAGTAGCCTGGTGTCCTACTGTGCCAATTGCTAAACGTATTTTTGAAGTGGTTTTTCAGGAAATGCACACCATACTTCTTTGATAATTACACTTCTAGACAAGAAAGCGATAGAAATGTGTTTCTGTCAGGGTTTCAGGTCAGGGTTTCAGGTCATCACTGAAGCTGGAGGTAATGGAATATGAGAAGTCAAAAGGAGAGTGAGGCTGGATTGTGTAGGGAAGAAGAAATGCTGGGTTAGGGAGGTGAAATACGCCCACTTAGGTTAGCAGCCTGCCCTCAAGGCGTCATGCTGGGACCTCTTGTCAACACAGTGAAGCAGGGTGTTGGAACAAGGAGATGAGTACCCCTGAGGGCAGGGATAGCAGAAACAGGAAGGGGAGGAGCAAGAGCAGGCTGTATTAATTGCCTGCGGGATGACATGGCCATGGAAGCAAAGAAAAGGGTCGACTGAGTCATGTATTTTCGAGAGGAAAGCATCTAGGCTATTGCACAAGGTGAACATGAGCCAGACCTGGCATCCCGTGTATGGCTATGACCTGGGTACGTGCAGATGACTTTGAATAAAGCAAGTGAAAAGAAGGGCTACCAGGGCTGTTGGAGTGGGCAGCTGTTGTGCAGGAGGAGCCAGGCAAAGTGTGTTCAGCCCAGCAGAAGGAAGGGCTACGGGAGAATCCTTGTATAAAGGCAGCAGCAGCAGGCTTAAGGAGGGTTCTTGTGATCTATGCTGAACTGAGACCTGAAAAAGCAGCAATATTCATTGTATCAGTGCTTTTCATTTAGTACTGAGGCTTGTCAGAAGGGCTCCAGTTTTATTAGAGTGAGAAATCTTACTGATCATTTTTCCTGGGGCTTTGCGGTATAAACAACACATAGTAGCTGAGTGACTGTAGCAAAACAGTTCCTGTACCATTTCCCGATGAGTGGAAATAGGTGTTGTGGTAGCTCTTAGCCACCAGCTGGCTCTGGACAGCTTGCAGTTTTGTTGGAGAGCTGGCCTTGCTTGTATCTCTGCTACGCACACAGTGCTGTGGGGCAGGAGGCAGCCCACTGTGGACTGGGTTATATCCAACTCCTGACTCCAGCCCCACCTAAAACCCTTGCCGTGTGACAACTCCTCAGTCTGCTGGGGTACCTGAGGCCAGAGCTGCCCTTCATAGATGCTTGCTTGTTGCTTTCCAAGTTTGAGGTGTAGGGTTTGGTTCCAAGCACCACAGAAAGGTTCCTCTTGTCTCATGAGTGTGGTTGAACTTCTTGGAGAGAGCAAGCGGTGCTGATAGTACATCTCTTATAAGAGCCTTGAAGTTGGACTAATTGCATTCATAGTTATTAACAGGTTCCCAACAGTTATTGACTCTTAACTCTCCCTGCCAGGAGACTGGTTTTCCTCATGCTTAAAGCAGCGTTTGAAGTTGGTACATTTTTATGGCTTCTTAAAGCTTGGTTGAGATTAATTTTCAAGAAGAATTCAAAGGAATTAAAACTTCGCTGCTGATACTGGTGATTCTCATGAGAGGCTCTGGGGAAGCAGTCCAGGCCCGCAAACAGTGTAGATGTGAAGAAGGTGGGCTAGTTCAGGCTTGCAAGGAGCAGTGGATTCAGAGACCCACTTGGAAAACTCCCATGAGTCGATGTTGCCTTTTGGGTTGGGACAGTGAACCTGAAGCACATTGAATGCTCAAGATGGAGTTATGGGTTCTGGCCTGTTTCAGCCAGGCAGCTTCACTGCTGTTTGTACTGTGCGGCTTCAGAGGTCCTTTTCATTACTGATGTTCAATTCTACTTGACATCTGTCTAGACTCTCCCAGAGTTAGATCTTTTCCCCACGTTTACTGACAGTGGTGTTCAGGACAGCACTCTGGGGTTCTTGGGATGAGGGAGAAGGTTTCCTTGTGAGTAGAAGGAACGGTCAAAATTTTGATATGCTTCGCTAAGAGGCCTGAAAATGTAGAGATGTTTCAAGACAAGTACAAAGAAAGAAGTCTGTGGAAGTGCTGGCAGGACAGAGCTGTGTCTCCAAGAGGTGATTTGTGCCTGTGGAGTCACTCGCCTCCCATAGCTGTGGAGAAATGGCCATTTCCCAAATACGACGAGGCACAGCCAGCCCTTAGGAAAGGGCAGCCTGGGCTCTGCAATCCTGAGTTCACAACAGTGAGTGTATCAGTGACACGGGACTGGCAGTTTGCACTAGGGACAGGGGATTAAAAAATGGAGCCTGTGACTGATCCAGGAGTTTTCTTTCATGTGGATCGGGAGGTCTTTGCAGTTTCTGCGGATGATAGTGCTAAGCATCCTCTGGCCTTTCCAAGTGCCTCTGCTTGCCAGATTTGCTGTGTGGGCTATGCCACCAGCCATGTGTCTTTCTGGCTACCCCAGTACTGTGCCTAGCTCTGCCAGGGCCAGTCAGCAGGGAAACGTGGCGTGAATAGAAGCACCCATTCCATGGCAAAGTACTTTGGAGGAGGAATTGGCAGCAGCGGCTGGAGTCACATAACAGCCTGCTCCACGTGGAGAGCTGCAGGTACCATCTGCTGTGCCAGAAGACACATGCACGTACTCGTTGTCGTTCAAAGTGGGAAAGGAGGGTGGGATGCTGAGCATAAAAACATTGGAAGGGAAATGATGTGAAAGAAAAGCATTTAGGAAAGTTCGCCATATTCATGCCTCTGGCCTCATTAGCTTCTTTTATGTTGTTAGGTAGTAAGTCCCTCGCAGGTAGAAATTGTCTCTTGTAGGTTTGTCCAGTAGCATAATGAGGCCCTGATCTCTGCTTGGAATCTTAGATTCATCCACAGCTGGTAGAGTCATATGTGTCTAGCCCAGCCTTGATGGCTCCTAATGCCTTAGAGGTTTCACTCTCCATCTGGGGCAAATAACAGGCAGTGATAAACAGTGAAAATATCCCTTTTGAAAACCTTCTGATTGCTTCTTCCAAATGATTCTTTAAGGATTCTGCCAGTTCGGCAAGACCCACAGAAAAGTTTACAGAAAGGGGAAGTCATGCACTGTGCTTTATTGCATAGTTTTGCATTGACAGCTAATATACTTCGGCAAATTTATTAAGTAGAGGAGGTGAAGTCCAGAGTTAAAAATCTAACTGAATTGAGCCATAGAGATAGAAGATGGAGGATATGTGTTTGGAGACTGTTGCAATTGTCTGTGTGGAAGGAAGATGGAAAGTAAGGCGATTAGAAGCAGAAAGCATTCTATAGCTTTGTGGGGTACTGTTTTTTGTAAGAGGTTCTCTGCTGGAGGCATCCCTGACTAAGAGAGGTAGGTGTTGGTTTGGGAAGAGCTCATCAGCAGGGAACTCAGTGCATGCCAGATAAATCACCTCCGAGCAGTAGGGTGTCAAATAAGGTTTGCTGGGGCTGGGAAGCAAGGTAAGGAGTGCAGAGCGCAGCTTCTGACTGAGTCTTTGTGAGCTGCTGTGTCTTGAGTGAATAGCCAGGGGCAGGGCAGGAGGGCACACCAGGTGTCAAGAGGGAGTGTGCTAGAGGGGCTGCAGATCAGGCTGGTGCAGAAGGGGAAGGAGCTCACTGTTGTCACCAAGTCCATGGCATCTGGGATCTGGCAAGCTGTGAACAAGCTTCCAAGCCGTTACTAGTAAAGAGTTACTTGGCAGAGCAGGCAGGCAACCCTTGCAGGGGACCTGATCACAGGATAGTACACTGCTACAGAGAAGAGACTTTACAAGGTCCCAGGTCAGACTGGAAGTTTGATATCAAGCGAAGCTTGATACCCCAGAGAGACTGTTCCTGGGGAAAGGAGCCATGCCTTGCTCACTGCCTAGAAGTAGCAGCACCCAATTAAAGAGAATGCTGTTTTCATCATCCCTGTGTGGTGTGACCGCCTGACTTTTGAATGGTGCTTCCTTTATTTGTTTTCAGTGGATCCCTTTGAGACCATGCTAAAGTCCCTCTTGAGGTACCAGTCCAGCCTGAACAGGGATACAGGAGAGAGCCGCATGAGGAGAAAGCTGTATGAAAATGGTGTGACCAAGTCCTTGCAAAGTAACTTTGCTCTCATCCAGAAGGTACGTAACTGCCTTTGTACAGCCCTGTGTGCCTCACAGAGGAATGTTTAGTGAGAATGATCACTAGGATAAAGGAGCTGCATTCAGATTAGTGCTGGAGCTATAAGTATCTGAGGCACTGAAAAGCCTCTGCCCATTCAAGCATGGTGTGAATATTTGGGTTTCTCTTAACTCCAGTGGGTTAGGGGGAAGGGCTGAGCTTGGTAACTTTCTATGGCAAGATACCAGATGCAGTTAAAGGTACTGGAGCATCTGGATTCTAAAATTATTTCCTAGGGCAGAAAGGAGGAGCAAGGAACCAACTATTAGGACCATAAACAGGAGAGGAACTGTTGACTCAGTCCAACAGCCAGAATATCATCTGTTTTCCCCATCTAGTATTTCCAGTATAGGATGCCAGCTACTAGTATTAAAGGTTTTAAGGTTTCTTTTGTGACAGAGGGAACAAGAGAGGACTATGGAGCTTCCTTTTTAGGGGAAAACCTTGAGAAGAGACAAAAGATCAGACGCTAAAATGTTACTGTTTAATTTAACAATGGAAGGAAACTCTGGAGAGAGTGTAGCTTCATGCCATAGCCATGAAAGTGTGTATGCTGTAGATGTTATGTATGTAACTGGGTGGGAATGTCTCCAAGGTATGTTTGGTAAATAGGCTGCTGTTATCACTGCCAACTAATGGTTCCTTCCCCCTCAAGCTGTCAGAAGAATTGCTAGCCAAATGGCTCTCCCTCCCTGAGGCACAACATGTGCCACTCTGCCAGCACATGCTAGGCTTTGCCATGAAGTCTGTGACACAGACAGCTATGGGCAGCAGCTTTGAAGATGACCGGGAAGTTATCCGATTCCGCAGGCAACATGACGCAGTAAGTGTCACAAAGAGCCAGGAAATCTATTATATTTTTCCACTCCAACAGCACACAGCTTGTGTCTTTGTATGGTTGACCACAAGCTACTACTGAGATGTTACCATTAAGCTTAAAAGTTTGAGGGCTCTGCCTCATTTGTCCCACACTGAAACTATCAGAAAGATCCTACTGCTTATCTTGCTGTCATAAGTCTAAGGTGCTTTTAAAGGATCTGTGGGGGTTGGGAACCCGGATCCAATGGCAGTGGAAATGTGTTTGGTACCTAAGTCAATTAAACTCTAGTGGGAATGCCAGTGAAACTTCTCCTTTTTAAAGATCTTCTGATGGGTCTGTAACATTGTGGAAAAAGGAAAATCTGAGGAGTTCTCAAACTTTGTTCGCATCTGGGGATTTTAAATCTGATGTTTATAGGGTGAGAAAGAAACAGTTCCATCTGCTGTTCAAGATTCCCATGTCTTTTCCCCTACAGGTGCAATTACAGTTGTTTCATTTTAATTCAGTTTCAGCTATAATAGATGTAATATCTGGAATGGGATATGGTGTCCTAAAGAGGAGACCAGTTCCCTGTTCGTTTTATTTGGCATTTTCATTTTCCTGAATAGGCAATAATAGAAGAGTCCCAGCAGTCTCGGCCTGTGGTGAGTCATGGTGCTCTTCTCTCTGTCTTTCCTTCAGATTTGGTCGGAGATTGGGAAAGGTTTCTTGGATGGGTCCCTTGACAAAAACATGACTAGGAAAAAGCTCTATGAAGATGGTAGGTTCTTCCCAAACTCACAGTTTTCCTCCCACTGTAATTAATACTTAAGAGTTAGCTAGAAACAATTTGCCCAGCTGTCTTGGCTTTGTGCAGAGTTGATCGTCACTAGCCTACCGGGTGTGTCCTCCTTATTCTTCATAAAATCATGGTTTTGGAGTTGAGTGACAAGTGTGCCATTGTGCAAGAAGTTTGAAGGACTAGAACTCTGGTTCCAGGTCTGGTTCTAGTATCTGTCCAGTCTGGAGTTCTGATAGAGGATTCTGGGAAGTATCTTGTGCTTGTTCCTTTGCTGTTCTGTTCCCTAGTGTCCACTTTTGACCTCTCCTGGAGACAGGAGACTGTGCTAGGTGGAGACAGATGGAGCCACTTGGTTTGGCCTGTATGGTCCTTCTTATGATGCACCACTTGGTAAATGCGCTGACAGTCAGGCTAGGAGACACAAGTGCAGAGGTGCTGCTTTGAGGGATACCTTTCACGTGATAGCCTCTGATGTGCTATTACAAGGTAACATGACTTTCAGGTCCGTTATGGCAGTGCTTTTATTTCTCATATAGTTCAGAGTAAGTTATTTTATTTTTTAGTTGTCCTGTCTTTTTTGTTGTTACTAGTTAAAGCCTTTCAGTATTGATTGATAAGATGTTAAATAAAAGTAGCTTGTATCTACAACTAAGGATTTCCTTGTAAATCCTCCAAACCCAGTATTTCCTTCTTCATGTTACTTGCTCTGTGGGTTTCAGAACTTGAGAACTACTGCCCCATTAAAATGGGTTTCTCCCATGGGCACTTGTTCAGGACTGTTCCCGAGTTGTAGTAGGATGATGCATTAGGACACAATTGCACAAACCCTGTCTGGATTGTGAGGCTTAGTGTTTAAGTGTTGCTGGCCTTCCTGTGTGGACAGGAGGGAGGAAGGGTAGCTCTAAGATGAAGGGGCTAACTTGGGCTTTGGCAAATCAAGTTTCAGATCCACCTTCTGCTCTGTGTTTCCCAGATAAGTTTTGAGTAGGTCATTTAAATCAGACACCCAATGGTATCTTGAGCCCTAACTTCCCTCAGTTCCCACAACAGCCACCAGGAGTCAGGCCATGCAACTAGTGTTATTTGGCTCAAGCTGTTTTTTACGGGGCTGATTAAATGCATTCTCTGATGGTTTAACACTAACTGTTATTCTCCTTACATGATTTCAGCTCACAGAGTATATTTCTCGGTTATACCTGTAAGGGTGGCTTTTTACAGGCAACGTGTCTTGTTTGGTTCCTACATTTCAACTAAATTGGAGATACCACCTTCCAGATTGACAGTAGCATGTAACAGAGGCTGCTTCTGAAAGTGAGCCCAGCAGGGACAGCTGGTCTGAAAATCTGCTTGGGGAGATGGATTTGCTTCTCTGCAGTTCTCAGGATGACCAGGTTTTAAAATAAACATTTCTTTTTGCTTCCAAAGCTCTGATGGAGATGGAATCTACCTTAAGGAAAGTTACAAAGGAGCGCCGAGGCAGATCATTCAACAGGCCTGTCTTTATAGACACTTTGCTGCAGGGGAGCCTGAGTGACCAGCAGGTTTGTGCAGCTGTTACGTCATTACACAGTAACGGACTTTTGCTATTACAATCTCATTACACTGTAGCCTTAGATTAATTTAAGCTTGTGCATCAGATTCCTTACTAAAGCAGGGTTTCTCACTCTTTTTCCATTCCTACAGTGTTTAATCACATTAGGCTTTGGTAGCTTTCCTTGATGCTGTTTTGTTGCTATTTTTATAAACCGTTTTTTTTATAAAAGAAGTATGTTAGTATTAAGCATGTCTTATGTGCCATTCCAGTGGAAGTTCTGTAGAGTTCAGTCTGTGTCTTCTAGATGTATTTCCTGCTCTCTGAACTAAAGGGATTTCATGCACTTGAATGGAGAATGTGCACTTCATTTTCTGTCTTTACAGTCTTATGAACTTCATTCTCTGAAGTAGATTTTATTTCCTAGATTCTGGAAGATACAATGATTTTCTCCTTGGCAGGATGCGTAATCACTGCTAACTGTAAGTACAGATTGTAGGTAACTTTCCATCTTTACACTCAGCTGTCTAAAACTGCGTGTGATGACGTGAGACTTATTCTAAGCTAATAAAAAAGTCATATTCATCATTCTGTTTCTCCTGAGCTACAGATGTATGTAGAGGAAGCTAATTTTACAGCGGACTCTCGACACAGCCTCACAGCTAGTGAGTTTAAGCTGTTCGACAACCTTCCCAGTCTTTGGTGAACCTTAGAATATCTTCCCATTGCTTTTTGCTTGCACGCTAACCCCAGACAACCAATGCTAAATTTCATGAAAAACTACCGAAAGATGTAAGGCACAAGGATCATGTTGTAAAATAAGTTCTGGCACAGGGGAAAGAAATTAGAGCAGAGTCCTGGAATCCGACTGGCTGCTTTGAATTTCTGGAGGGTAGGTGTGTTCTATGTATGGAAGACTTTCAAGGGAGCTGCTTTGGGATTTGTATAAAGATTATGGAAAAATAACCCCAAATGTGTAAAATCTCTTATGAACAAGGTGTGATTTTCAGGCCCCATATCTCACCCAGTGGGGCTGGGACTCCAAAGAAAACCTCCCAGGTGCATCTGAGTGTTAAAGAATGTGGAAATTAAGTTTGGCAACTATGATAGTACTCTCCCCAGAGAATATCCTCTCCAAGTGCTCCAGGAAGACCTTTGTTTTAAGGGGCTTTACTGCTCAGGGATTATAGATAGTTCTCATGAATAGATTGTTTGGAGTGGTAGAAACATTCCCTTGTAGCTCTAGGGAAACTGCATCCTACACACTTATTTCTTATGCAAGGTTTCTTTTTCACTCTGCTGTTGAAAATATCTGAGTACATCACAAAATAGATGTAGGGGAGACAAGTGCTGGTCAACCTGCTGCTCCTGTCGCTCCCTATCAGGAGCCCCACACGTTGGCTGTAGAGCACTCACCTGAGATGTGCTGGGGAAGCCCCCTAAATAAGGGAATTTTCTCATGCTTTGGACAAACCAGCCTTTCATTTGCATGGTTGGTCTAATAAATCTGGTTCCTCAGAGTTTGCTGGGCTGTGTGATCCCTTCCCTGGAGCTGTAAGGCTGAATGGCTCAGTCTCCTGCACAGCTTCCTAAGCTCTTCATGACATTGGAAAGAGAACTTCAGCTTGCAGAGTCTCTTGCTATACAGGAGTTCAGCCTCTGCTCCTGCCACTGAATACAAGAATCAGTACAGCCTGCTGTGAACAGAGGTCACCCTTTTTTGTGTCAAAAAGTAATATTGCAAATAAAAGAAGTAAGAAAACTGAATGCTGTTTGTGAGGGGAAAAAAAAAAAAAAAAAAATTTTAAAA
>VZRU01015227.1:160450-181589 GCA_013398155.1 Pedionomus torquatus
AAATAATTTTCTTGGGTTCAATCTTGTCTTGATTTCTTCTCCAGTGTGTACTTGGGCAGTGTATTTCCTGACAACCTCAGAAGATGTTCAGAAGAATCTCTACAAAGAGATGGACCGCGTTCTAGGGAAGGGACCAATTACTCATGAGAAAGTTGAGCAGCTCAGGTGGGTACCATGGAAGGAACTCCAGAAGAAGGTTATTTCATGTGGTGAGAACAGGGGCTTCATATGCTGGAGCATGATGCCCAGCCTACACTAGGCTAAGAGAAGGCATCCAAAAGCTACTCCCTTCTTTTTGCTGGAAGTGATCAAAGCACAGGATGACTTGCAGCACAGAGAGACTCTGCTGTAGGACTCCAGATATGGGAACCAAGCTGCTCTCTTCAGGGCATCTATAGCTATGACCCTAAATGTAGCAAGTGACTCAGCTGTTCTTTGCTGCCACAAGAACATGAAAAAGCTTCTCTCTGGGAAGGTTAAACTAACCAAGTCTTACTGGTTTCAGATATTGTCGGCAAGTCCTGTGTGAGACAGTGCGAACAGCAAAGCTTACTCCCATTGCTGCACAGCTGCAGGAGCTGGAGGGCAGAGTCGACCAATGTACTATCCCCAAAGAGGTAGGGCAGTACTGCGAGCACAACGCCACTCTTCTTTCCTGGAGGAGAATTTGCTGTTTCCTTTTTTTCCCATGGAGGGGTGAGGCAGGAAGACCATTTCTTCTGACACTGTTGAACCTGAGCAGCTGCTCTGTCATCTGAAAGTACAGTTTAGCTCAGTGTTTGCCCTGCAGTTCCTCTTTGGAAGAGGCTCTGGGAATTCATGTTCCCTTGCTGAGTGGATTAGCTTCTGGTTTTGGGTCCACCAGGGATGAATCATCTTTTGAAGGGACTTACAGGCTCAGTTGTTGTTATGGTTTGAGAAAACCCATAACAATTTATTGTCGTGCAGACAATTATTCTGTCACCCTCACCCAGGAAAGGGAAATCGGGGAACGCAAAGAAACACACGGGTTAAAATGTAAATAGATTTAATAGAATAAGATTAAATAACAATAATACTGAAGAACCAGTATTAATCCTGACACTGATACAAGATATACAAGAATTATACTCAGCTAATTCTATCAGCAGGAATATGTGCGCTCCCAGAAGTGGGCAGCAAATGTTGGACACTGCGAGTACAGTGGCTTTGGGAGGAAGGGAAGGCCTCGGGTCCAACATCAGGGCAAGGGGTTGTCTGGACCACTGCCACCAAGGGAGAGCCAGCTACACAGCAAGCTTTTCTAATTTATATTGAATGTGATGTTCCTGGTATGAAGTAATCCCGTTGGGCAGCTTGTGTCAAATGTGCAGGCCTTGCTCCTCATCCCAGCACTTGGCAAGGCTCGAAAACACTCAGACCTTGAATCTCACAGTGTCTGACTGGCCATAAAGTAAATATCTTCATTAATTCAGACAATAAAGTCTTCTAAAAGTGCCATTTCCCCACCATTAGAAGAAAAGTTAGTCCTGGGCCTCTCAACCCAGGACAGTTGGGCATAAAAGAGCATGATTTCAGGCCTGATCATACCAGCCATGTTTCCCACACAGAGCAGTATCTTCCATTGCAGAGAATAAAGCAGTCCATATGTACATGCTGGCAAGAGTAGAGGGATGGGATCAGACCCTCTCTAACGACCAACAGGTGCAGCATGGGCCTGAGAAGTTAAAATCCTAACATCTGGGCATGGATTATGGAAATCTGTAGATGAATACAGCATATTGTATGTTTAATCCACTTAATAAATATGAGTAGTCTACAGAATAATTGGCAGCCAGCAGGGTGTCCACAGGTGTTTTCAGTTGTCTATTTCTTTCTGCTCTGACATACATCTCCTAATTTAATTTGCAGACACTTGTACTTTATGCTCTTGGTGTGATGCTGCAGGATAGTTCATCATGGCCATCACCATACAAGTATGTAGAATCAAGATTTTTATTGCAACTTACTCATTTCCCTTTTTTAATTAATATTCCTTAAATCTTACAACATAGCCTGTTTGGCTGCAGGGCCTGCCTTAAGCAGATCTTGGAGATGAAAGGGGGTCTGTGAGAAAATCAGTTTATGAAGGTCTTGGTTTGTTTGTCTCTGTGGGTGGGAGTTTGGGGTCATTCAAGTCATGATCTTCCCATGCTCCAGACTGCATGTGTGTATGTGTCAGAGTTTAGCAGCAGGGTTTTTTGCACATGAAGAGCTTCCAGAGCTTACCTGGCAAATGGTGGTGAATTATTTTTAAGGTTTTCTGCAAGAGTGAAACGGTGATTTGAATGGCTTTGAAATTATAGCTTGTCATCATGAAACAATGATGCAAGGGCAAAAATGTCAGTCTGAAGGGGGAAGGAAAATGGTACCTTATTACTTCTGTCACTGAAAACAAAACTGGATTCAGGCCAGTGTTTTAGGGGTTAAAGAAAAAAATTGCTGTACCTTTCTGTGGCCTCCAGGTGGCAAATACTAACATCTATCCAACTTACTTCACTTAGGCTGGAAAAAAATGTGGGTCAGTTATCCTAGAGAGGGAGAACAGACAGCTGAGATTTAGGAGGAAAAATAGAGCCTTTAGAACAGTGCTTGTCCTATCCTGCAAGTGTAGCTCTTATAAAAGTGCTCAGGCATTGATGCATTGATCTGTGAGCATCTTGGCAGGGGTTACCCACTAAGATAGGGTGCACACTGTGTTTGGGAAGGATTTGCTGAGGCCTCGTGAGAGAGACAGTGAGGACTGCTATGAATCCAGTTCATTTATTCCAAGAAGAAGGAGGTTGAGGTTTAGGCTGAGGTAGGCATGTATGTCTGCGAAAGAGATAGGACATCAGCTCTTTGTGATCCTTTCACCTGCCTACTGTACAAAAATACTGTGTGTGGCTGTTTGCAGTCTCTGGTTTTTTGCTGGGCAGCTGCATTTTCTTTCCTATTATGACATCTGTTATTTGCCACTTAAGGGGGAATTTAAGTTTGATGCTGCTTTTACTGAGCGTCAGCACCCATATGCCTTTTCATCTTGGTAGAAGCAGAGTTTGGATGTTTAGGCAGGGAGCCAAAGGTTTGAAGTATAAGCAGGAATACTTAGCAGAAAGTGAAAGAGAAGTGTCTTCCATCCTTCAAATTTTCCTATTTGCTTATATATATATTTAAATTGAATAATAGTTTATTAGTGTCCCTGTGGTTAGTTAATTGTGGGAATCTTGTTTTAACTCATGCCAGCCCTGCATAATAGTTTTCTTAGAGCCTCCACTATCCTAATGCTGGAAACCACTTTTCTCACTTGAATGAGTCACCAGCTTCCCTCCTCCAGCACATATACATAGACATACACACTCCAGCCACTTGAAAAGAATGGTGAGGGGCAAGGAGAAAATGGAAGTATTTTTGAAAGTGAGAGAGGAAGGGACATGGGGAGAGAGAGGGGGAGACAAATCAGATTGTGTGTGCCCTGGAGGGGAATAGAGGGCAGGTAGCAGCATCAGCTCAGCTGTGTACTCAAGATAAATACCCACTGCTGAGAAATAATGCATATTAGTTCCAGCGCTGTGTCACACTAACTCAATTAATCAGCATTTTGACCAAGCTGGGACACAGCTGACCATCTGGGAACATAGATGGAGAGATGCACAATTGCCTTCATACATCTGTGTGGAATTACCCAGCTGATTTAGAGACGGCAAAGTAGTGACGTTCCGTATTTCATTGCCAGTTTCTTACTCGTGTGTGCGCGCATGTGGCCAGGGAAAGAACCCTGTGCCTGCACAGAAAGCCTCAGTGTATTTTGTCTTTCAAAGGTTTGACCCAGAGAGATTCAATGAGGAATCAGCCATGAAAAACCTCTCCTTGTTGGGTTTTTCAGGAAGCCAGGAGTGCCCGGAATTGAGGTGAGCATAGGGAAGGAGGTCTTTGTGTGTCTCAGTGACAGACAGGAGAGAAGGTGCTTTCAGCCTCTTCCCATTACTGCTGAGACAATCTGTCCAAGATGGCAGTTGTCTGTTGGCAGTTTTACATCACAGAAAGGTTTTTATTCTTTTCTCCTGCCTCTTCCCTCAGGTTTGCCTATATGGTGGCCACAGTTCTGCTGAGTGTCCTGGTAAGGAAGCTGTATCTCCACCCAGTGAAAGGACAAGTCATGGAGGCCAAGTATGAGCTGGTAACCTCACCAAAGGAAGAAGCCTGGATAACGGTGTCTAAGAGAAGCTAAAAGCAAGCAAAACAAGGGGCTAAAAGTGCCAGCAGTGAATTTCTGAGCAAGAGTCTTAGGGTGAATCATGCTGGCACCACACTGACTCAGCCAAGGAATTTTACATCCAGATTTTGTTACCTTCCATGTTCTTAACCACATACCTCTCTGGGTACTTTTTCTAACTCAACTAATAGTCATATTAAAATAGGTTTAATCTGTATGCCTTTCTTTTGCTTTTGGATCTCTGAACAAACCATTGCAAAGGAAGCAACAAAACCTTGGGGTGGTGTATGTATGAACTGTTGGGTGTCCTCTAGTCAAAGGCCAGACCTATGGTTAATCCAGCCCCTTTCCAACAGTAGCCAGAGCCTCTCTTATCCAGTGGAATGCTTCTTCAGGGATCCTAGTTAGATAAAACCTTGGAGACACAAGGACAAAGCCTTTCTCTATATATAGGTATTTTTATTCAAAGTGTCTTTTCTTCCTTTGAGCTATAGCTATAACTGTCAAGAAGAGCAGATATATCTTGTGGGAAGTGTGTGTGTGAGAGAGAGAGAAATAAAGTGGGGCGGGAATTGCACCACCAGTTCTCTTGCTGTTTAATCTTGCTGTGCTGTGGGATTGCAAGAGAAAGATGACTGAGAAATGCTAGTAAACCAACAGGAATAAAATTGGTGTGGCCCCTGAGAAAACAGCATGAGTAGTAATATAATGAAATGGAATAAAACTACAGAACAAAGCCCTGAGAAAGCGATTCTCTATCCTGAAAGTGTCTGATCTAATCAGCATCAGAAATTGACAAATGCTTGCGATTCATTCAGCACTAGGTCAGCATGAGACTGGTCATGCAAATACTGGAGAGTGCTGATTTTATAGGGTTCTGGATTAATATTGTACTTAATAATTTAAAAGCCTCCCAAAGAATCCTTTCCCTCCAAAACGACCTCCAAAAGGTGCCAGCCAGAGCAGCATTGTGTGCTACATGTTCACGTTCTTTCCCCTGCTTCTTTCTTTCTCTTTTGGCCATCGAAGGGCAGCTCCTGAAATATTTTTTCAGAGCCCCACTGTGTTGTTTCCAAGGCAGGAACCTCTTGCCCCATCATCATGTTGGAGTAATTGCCATCTGACTTCCTTTTCAGGCTGTGTTTCTCCCTTCCTCCCCTCTGTCCCCTTACATAGGATCACCCTTCACCTTATCTTCATAACTCTTTTCCCCATAAACCTGACTTTTTTGTTAGCTCCTGTTCCTAGCTCCCTTCCCATGCAAAAGCTGCATGGTGGAAGGTGAGCTCCAGTTGTGTATGCCTGAGCTACTTTTGTACCCAGGTACCGATGCCTCACAGAGCAGGCCAGGAGCTTGTGGCTCCCATTAGAGCTACTTTCTACTGCCTCTGCATAGAGGGCACATCTTTCATAGGGACGCACGTTTGGTAGCTGCAGTTCCCATTTCTGCAGGCGTTGTTCCTTTCACTTGTACCTTCCAGGTCAGGAAATCTGCTGCTCTTATAAAATTGTTTTGGCTCTTGTGTTGCTGCCAAGTGCCATCCTGAATGCAGTCATGCCAGCAATTACAGGGTTAACATCCGATGCCAGCCTCTGTGGGCACCAGATAAAGAAAATTCTGCTCTTGGGTTTAATGTGTCAGCTCTGCTTTTGGTGAAGCTGTAGAGATTCAGATTCCCCCCAGTGCAGTTCATGTTGAGGGAGAGGTGAGGTGGAGATGCTGTTGTCCTGCTTTTTGTCTGCTGGGCAGAAAAAGGAGGGTTGTGCAGTTCAGCTTGCTGCCTCCCTTGCATTGATTTTTATAATGAACTGCAAGAAAGCTCTTACTAATCTGACCTCTGTTTAACTGAAGGTTGGTCATGTCCCCAGATGGCAATTCATGTTAGGCTCTGCTTCACTGCTTATGCAAAAAGGCCTGCTTTTTCTTGAAGGTTGCAGATGTTTCCTAAACCTTCTGGAGAAATCAGCGTGGTAAAGGATTTTACTTTAAAGCATCCCTGGTGTGCAGAGGAGGCAAAATGGAGGCTAAATTACTGCTTTCTTGGGAGAAATGGTAGGATAGCACTGTGGCTGCTAGGAACTGGACAAGGAGTAGCTGACTGTCATTTAATTGAGTGGCAAAGATCTGCTTTCTTGTGTCATAGGGAATGAAGCTTTCAGACACGAAAAAATCTCAGGTGTAATTGTCAAGACTTCTGTTACAACATTTCTTTACCTTGCTGGAGCTGTATGGGCCAACTGCCTTGCAACAACCCTTCCCTAGTTACAGGAATAAACAATGGGAGTAATTCCATGTAATTTGGTATGGATTTTCTGTTAGCACAGGTATCGCATCTCATTAAGACTGTGTTCTCAGTCTGGGCCAGTAACCAAGCAGGTGACTAATAAGAGAGAAAAATGTGGCCCAAAGTGCTGGAGAAAGCCAATGATTAGGTTTTTGTTTGCTCAAAAAAACTTCCTGACTCATCATTTAAGGAAATGTGTTGAGCGTGGTGGGAAAGGAGGGGGGTAAGGTGCTCTCAAGCATTTGTTATGCACTACTCAGAGTGACACTAGGGTCACGGCCACATTGTTTGCTGAAGTCTGGAAATTTCCATTCCTCACTCTATATGTGTCGATCATTTCAAACAGCCTAACTATCAAGATTTAGTGCAATGTTCATCAACCCAGTGGCGGATCACTTTGGTGCAGCAAAACTCCTTTTTTTTATGGGAATGTTCATGGATCAGAGCTTTCTCATGAAATTTTAATCTATTTTGATTGGAAGCTTGAAATACCAGTTTTGCCCCATTTCTCCCCTCACCCCTGGTCAGATCGTTCTTATTTGGCCTGGTTTCTTAAGGAAGACTTGTATTCATGTAGCACACGCCTGTCCCCACGTATTTTGGCTGTTTTCCCGTTTCTCTTCTCACAAGTAACTTCTGAGCCGTTGGGCCAAATCAGCTGCATTTGACAGGGATCGGGGTTTGAAATCTCAACACTGTTATTTTCCTACAAATTTTCGTGAAGATAAAGATGACGGGAGTCCATGCTAGACATGTCACAAGATGGCAGGCAAAGCTGAAGCATCGTTAGATGCCAGCTTGGGGAGAAGCCTGGGTCAGCGCCTGCACTGTAGCAGACAGCCAATCTCAGGAGTCCAGTCAACAGAGAACAGGGTTTTTTCAGTCCTGCTGCTCACACCCACACACTAAGGACACGTCTAAGGCCCAGAGATCCCTTCTGGTTGTAGCATGGGGGTGTGGGCAAGCTCTGCAACCTGTGCAAGAAAATGCCTTAGTCTAGGAACAAAGCCAAGAGGGGGAGGTTGCTTCTATAATATAGGGAATTATTGCTTTTTATGCTTCATATTTCTGCTTTACACCAGAAAGCTACTACACAGATTCTACAGGATAGCTGGCATTTCGTTACTTGGACTCTTAGTGTAGAACAAGCTTCTACAGAGAGCTAAAAACTCATGAAAGGTAGCAGGCTAAATATATCTCTGTGCCTATGCAACCTGCTGCTCTCAGAAGCAGGCAGCCAGTACAGGTGCCAGGAGCAGTCAGGCCATCGCTAATTGATTCTCATGTCTGTTTCTGGCTGGCAATCTTACACTTTTGCCCTTTGTACTGGTGGCAACTGGTGAGACAGTTGTTAACATAACTTTGAGCACAGCAAACAACTTATTGAGCTAGCCTCCCACTACCTCCAAAATATCCATGAATGGTATTACCTCTACATTTCAATTTACCTGGGCTGCATATAGAGCCATTATTGCAAATTACTAGTATCCTTCTGTTCCTGCAGTTTAAGGACTTGGTGGTAATGGCTGTGGCATGCAGCACAGAGTTGAGGGCTGCAGATTTTATTTTCCATTATTAAATGGAAGAGGTGATCTTGGCAACTTCTGTCCTGCTTGATGCAAAACTAAGTGTTGATTGTTGGGCACAGTAGACATTTGCTGATTTTAAGATACCTCGTGCAGCCCTTGTGCCCCCTCCCCCATTAGCGGGTCAGTTGTACCAACCTGAGGCTGCTGGCAGCCCCACTTGGGAAAGCAATGTATCTGTCTCACCTGCCTAGTTTGTTCATGAAGACTTGGGTCATAACAACCCTATGCAGCGCTACAGGCTTGGGGAAGAGTGACCGGAGAGCTGCCTGCAGTAAAAGGACTTGGGGTTGTTGGTCGACTTTCTGATGAACATTAACCAGCCATGTGCCCAGGTGGCCAAGAAGGCCACAACAGCATCATGGCCTGTATCAGGAATGGTGTGGTGAGTAGGACTTGGGAAGAGATTGTCCCCCTGTACAGGCTCCTTACCACAAAAAAGACATTGAAGTGCTCGAGCGGGTCCAGAGAAGGGCAACAAAAATGGTGAGGCGTCTGGAGAGTAAGCCTTATGAGGAGAGGCTGAGGGAGCAGGGATTGTTGAGCAGAGAAGAGATGGCTGAGGGGAGACCTTGTCTCTCTCTACAGCTACCTGAAAGGAGGTTGTAGAGAGGTGGGGGTTGGTCTCTTCTCCCAAGTCACAGGCGATAGAACAAGAGGATATGGCTTCAAGTTGCACCAGGGAAGTTCAGATTGGAAATCAGGAGAGATTTTTACACTCAAAGGGTCATCAAGTATTGGAATGGGCTGCCCCAGGAGGTGACTGAGGCACCATCCCTGGAGGTATTTAAAGGATGGATTGACATAGTGCTTAGTGACATGGCTTAGTGATGGTTTAGTTAGGTCTTTTTCATCAGAGTTAGATTGATGATTGGACTAGATGATCTTAAAGGTCCCTTCCAACATAGATGATTCTATGATTTTTGTACTACTTAACTCACAGGTAAGTAGCATTGCCTTCTCACTCTGTCTGTCTTGGGTACTGTGCACACTTTATCACTGGCTGCAGGAGATACCTGTAGTCTCACCCCCTGGTAGAGTCATATATGACCTTCCCAAGGTTTCTGCTAATGCTACAGAAGTGGTACCCTGACATTGACCCTTTGATACAGATGAGCAAAGTGAAGTCTGTAGTTTATTGACTTCCATTCTGTGCTTGGATCCTCTTGTAGCTTTGGGACAAAAGGAATGGGGTAGAGCAGTACCTTCATGAAAGCATTTTGAGCATACAGGACTTTGCCCACTTCCCTACACCTTTTATCAGCAGGGACAGGGAATGGGAAAAAAAGGCTTCTAATGAGAAGAAAAATCTTGATCACTCAGGATGTAGAACTGTTGTAATTGCCATGTGTCCTGGTTTGAGGTAAAACGAACCAATTTTCTGTTTTACAGTTTTACTTTCTTAGCTAGGCTTCTTCTAACAAACTAAACTCTGAAATTAACAGCACAGTGTTCAGAACTGTTTTGTCTCACAGTGATAAGACCTGATTATCCCAAGGGATGGTATGCAGAGAGGCCCTTGTTTAGACTTATTGCTGGAAGAACCAAGGTCAGATAATTTTCGTCATTTGCCCGTTGGAGGGTCAGAAACGGAAAAGCATAAAGGGGTCCCACCTGCAAGGAGGAGCGGACAGGACAGGTGACCCAAAACTGACCAACAGGGGTATTCCATCCCATGCCACGTATAAAAGCTGAGGGATCAAAAGGTCAACTCCCCTTCTTCGATGGCTGACGTCCAAGGAGGACTCTGCCTGTTCATCTGCCTCTGATCCTGATCTGGGCGTTCCTGACTCCAGATCTGGAATCCAGCTCCTGTCAATCACCGAGTCCAGTTTGGGACTTTNTTTACCCAAAGGTGGGGGGGGGACAACATCTGTCAATCTGGTTTTGGTAAATTTCGCTGAAACCATGACACCATGGCAGCTCTTGCTGCTTCTTTCCGCTTGCCCAAAGCAGGAATTGCTGGAAAATATTACAGGCATTTTTCTCTGGAGCCTGAGATGTATCCATCTTGGCATCTCTCTGTAGTTGAGCTCAGGCCTGCTTTTTAGCAGTCACTTTTTAACTAAACAAAATGCCTGTGTGACATCTCTTACGATTCAATACCAGGTTTTTGGCAGTAGCAGACGGGGAAGAGGAACTACCACATACAGGAAGAAAAAAAAAAAAAGATAAAATGTTCCTCACATATGTAGAGTGGAGAAGGAGAGAAGATAAGGGTTTCCATGGCAACATTCCTTGAAGATAGGTATTTTTAAATCCCTGTGAATTTTAGCATTCAAAACACAGTTGTGTTTCCCACAAAAAGATTTGGGGGAGGGCTGGAGTGGAAAGAATATTTTCCCCTACTTTTCAGGTCATTCCTATTTCTCTTACATAGGAGCCAAGCCCAAGATAAATGAAGTATGTGTGATTGCTCTGGTGTTAATGCTGCTGTAAGGAAAAGCTTTGCTTCTGGGAGGCATAAAGCATCAGTCATAGTTCTGTATCTGCACCAACAACTCTGGCACAAGTACTCGATCATCTCTTTAATGGGAAAAGTAATTTAAATAGATCAATACTAGGCCAGTAAAAAGTCACAAGGACAAGTCTTGCAGAATTCCACATTAAAATCAGTGCAACTTGGAGCAAATTCTTAATTGTAATTGACTTACAGATAAGGGATAGTAGTGGTGATATGCTACCTGAGGTCTTTTGCCTTGGCTAAAGAGGATGCAGAACTGAAAGAGCAGAGGAAACAGGTAAAATGTGTCCCTGGTGAGCATCTTAGTTACTTCAACAACAGTGAAACATTGCTGCAGGTGGGCACATGATGCTCCAGTGACACTATTGGGCAGGAAATGTTTCCTCTTTATGGGGTATCAATGCTGGGGTTACCTCCGAACCTCTCTGAAGCTTCTCTGCTCCAGGCTCTGCAGTGCTGAGCAGCTCCCAGCCACTGGCACACTCTGCTTCCACCTCCCTGCTGGCATCTAGGCAGGTCAGCTCCGTCACAAGCCTGCCAGTGAGACATCCAATGCTGTGCTTGCTTGGCTGCCAACATTTTAGTCTCACCAAAAGAGGCTTTTTTTTTTTTTTTTTTAACAATCACTTCCAAATCTGTAATGACTCAGACACTGCAGCAAGGGTAAAACAATCATCTTCCCCTTCAGAGCTTTTGGTGGAAGGCCCTGGGTATCCTTGCTAAAAGAGAATTTGCTGGGCCCAGCAATCAGCTGGATTCAGTTCTTTAACTGATGAAACTAGATGCTCTGCAGAGCTGCGTATCTCCTGGCTCAGGGGCTGTGTTTCACCAATAGACTACGTGATTCCTACAAGTATTTTGTGTTCAGAAGCCTTGGGGAGGGGAAGCTGGGAGGGAGCAAATAGTCACATATAAAAGAGGAAGCACATTAAGGCTCTCGCCCTGACCAAATTTCCCTAGGCTGCAAATCCAGGAATGGAACAAAAATCTGCTTATTGGAACAGTAAGAGAAAAATAGTAAGTCGCATTTGGCCATTTATCTTTTGGGTTGAGGGACGGGCAGCAAATTAGAGTGTCTGAAAAATCAAAGTTCATAGTGTCCAAGTGTGGAAATTGGCACTTGGCAGTATTGTTTCACATTGGCCAAGAGTCTGATACAGAATAAGCAATACTCAGATCTAGCTAAGGCAATGTCACGGTTTGGGCGACTTTATTACCCTTGTCAACTTCCCTACATCTTCATTGATAAAGCCTGCTGGCAGTATGGAAAAAAACTGCACTTTTCACATTGCTGTTGGATCCTCTATTAGAATTCACTGCTGCCAGATATATTATTTTTAATTCTGGGAATAATATTCATGCCCTGACATCAGCACTAACGTAAAAATGCGTCCTCTGGCTCTAGTTTCTTGGACTGAAAAGCAACTGACTTACTCATGCAGGGCTTGTTAGCTGTGAGTTATTGATTACATACATCATGTTTATTCCATTCCTTCCTTTAAGACCACAGGTATTCTGTGCTGCACACTCACGCTGTAGCTCCATGCATTTGCCCTACAGCTGAACCCCAGGAGATGCAGGAACTCTGTGATACCTAAATAACAGAAATGCACCAGCCTCAATCCCTGCTCAGCAGCCTTTCGAATCCAGTATGTTACAAGCTGACTCCATCCTTGGCTGCTTGTAAGTCAGCCTGGTACCATGATGGAGTTTGGGACACCATTGCCATTAGACAGCAGTAACTGGATCGCTGCTGTGCAGGACAGTGAAGAACTGACGCCTTGTTGCAACATGTATGAGTGTTCTCATTTAAGGCTAAACTTCCACAAAAACAGTTTCCAGGCCAAAAAGCCCTGCCTTCTGGCAGCTTGGCTACCACCTGCCACTGTCCTGCTTTACACGAAAGAGGATTGCCCACTTTGTGGCAGATCAGCTTCTCAACATGCCCTGGCTCTGAGGTAGCTGTCCTGCCTTTGTAAGCTCTTTCAGGAGTCTGAATGGGGGAAGGATGCCTTAAGAGGAGAGGAGTGAGCCCTGTGAGTTAATGGGAGCTGACAGGGATGCCTCCAAGAACACACCATCGCATATGATGGAAAGCCAACTGGACCAATGGTTGCAGCTGCCCCACATTCAGTGGTGAGCAAGATATTTGGGAATAGCGAGAGTGTTTGAAGCACTTAGTCCTTCTGCTGTGCAAAATTTGTGTTAAATTTGCTGGAGTCTGCGCCTTGATTCAATGTTATTGTTCTTGTAAAAGGAAGGAGCAAATTGATTGCTTGCTAACAGACTGCTCTAAATTAACCTCAAGCACGGGCTTGGGCCTGCAAACCTTTGTATGACTGTGACTATTATTTATGCTGTGTGATTGCATTGAACACCACTGACGTTCATATATTGGCCTAGCAGAGTTGCACATAAATCTTAGTTGTGGCTTTCAGTCATTAGAAACCAAATTTTTGAAGTGGTTTAGGTGTTTGGATTTTGAATATCCTCACCTGTTTAAATGTCTAGATGCTCTGTAAGTCTAGTATTGCCATAATGCAAAGAAAAAGGAAATTATATAGAGGGTTTGCTGAATCACACGCCTCCAGTTTCATATTCCAGCAGCAATAACTAGGAGGGGTCTGTTGCTATATATACACTGGAGCTCCTAGTGAATCTCATTTGTGCTTGAGGAGACTTGATGGTGACTTTTACATAGTAAAGGTAAGAATACTGCAACCATACATCCTGCATTAGCCTTTATATACTTTATAGCTGTACTGTTCCATTGTGGTAAACTGAGCTGAGCAATCACATTTTCTCAATTACCCTCAAGAACTGGATATCCTTATCACCTCTGTGTTTCTTTCTCCCACTGCTGCAGCACCGGTCTTGAAATTGTCACCCCAGCTAAAAATCCTCGTTCTGTAAATTAAACTGTGATTTAAAAAAAATTTCACAGTGCAGCCTCCTCATAAAACTTCACCAAGTCTTTTTGCTGATGTGACTCACTCAATTACTCATGTGGGCAGACATTCAGATAATAAAAGTAGTTAATGGAAAGCTGTGAGAAATACTGCTGGTTCCTGGGGAGGCAGTGGAGGGGGAAGGCTACTGCAGGTATTTTATCCAAAGAGCTGCTGAATTCACTGAGCTCCCAGGCATTTTTTTTAAGATAAGGATTTGTCCATTCTGCTTTTTTCTTCTCAATAAAAACGGATGAAAAATCAGATTGGCAGTAGAGGAACAAAAGTACACCAGCTATATATGTCTGCTCCTCTGCTTCTCTTTCTACATATTAGAGATGATAGCTAGTCTGTGCCCTGAAATAATATTTTTATCCTAGCGATGTAAATACTTAAATAACACTCAATACTCTAATGAACTCTACATTCCTAAATCAAAGATTACAGGTAGCAAGTGGCTAAACAAGCACTTTGGTTGGAGGTGTCACAAATACTGACAAGGACCAGATTTTTCTGGAATACTTAATAGGTCATTGAGATTTGGTGTGTAATAGGTCGGGTAATACAACTAGAAAGCAGATTTCAATGACATTTCAGTGAGTGCACATTGTAAAAATGTGGCACTTTTCAAAGCTGGTGAGGCAGAAAGTTACTGAAGAATAGTATGATACTACTTGGAAGTGAAAACCCCCTTATGAAATGAAATTATACATGTGTGATGGCTTCAAAGAGACTTAGAATTAAGCCAAAACTGGAAGTAGTGGAAGAGGACAAACTGACTAGAGCTGAGGGCTAGCTGGCATTTGCAAAACAGCCAGAACAGTTAACTCTTGGTTGCATGGCTCTGAGGCTGCAAGATTTCTGAGGGATGTGCTACCACAAATTGCTGTGCAAGCCCCTTCCAACAACAGCGATGGATGTGAAAAGGGAGAGGATACGAAGAGGTGCTCATTCCTCATGCAAGATGAGCTGGAAGGGAGACTACGACTTGACTTGTAAAATAGAGTTTCTGGCACAGAGAAGCAACGCATGGATGTTGCAGCCACGGACCTGAGAAAGTAAGCTGTCAGATTATATTTAGTGAATACATGCTGCAGAGAAGCGCGGAGAGGGAAGGAGGGGAACTAATGCGTAGCTGGGCCCCTTGGGTAGTGAGCACACAGAGCAGGGAATGAGGCTGTTCAAGGATGAATTGCCTTGGTGCACCTGATTCAAATAAGTCTGTGTGAGGCTGGGGATCTGCACAGACTTGTCTGATTACTTTGAACAGCAGAGCTCAGCCTTATTTCTCCTTCAATAATGGCTCAACCCCAGACACTGTTAGGTGAAGGGTGACCAACGTGTGGCCTTCTATTGATTCATCTCTGGCCCCGCACTAGGGATGTCTCCTGCAGCAGTCCCATTCCCTAGTTGGGGAAGCAGTAGTTCCATAGGGGCTCTAGAAACCAAGATCACAAGTAGCTGTGCATCCCAGTTCCACTCCCAGCTCAGCCCCAACCTACCAGAAGCTTGTTAGCTAATGTTGCCATCTGCAAAATGGGTTAAATACCCTGTCCATTTGAATTTAGGGGTGTGAACACTTTGCTCCATTGTGTTCCCTGGAAAACCCAGTCCTAAAGAGACAGAGATGGGGGGAAAAAAATCCTTATGCCTGGATGAGACAGATCAAAACTTCCATGCTGACATGTGATAGTTGGTCATTTGGGTCCTATCTTATATTCCAGGGTGCAGAGGTTGTGACTTTGACTAGTTTGTAGCAGGATGAGTACAGCTTAAGCTCTAACTCTTTTCTGCTAAAAGCTCATTCATATAATTCAGCGATGTTTTTGCCTTTGAAATAAACGAGTCCTTTAAGCTCCCTCTCAGAGGAGACAATGCAGGGAGGCCTGGCTGCCTTCTGTGCATAAATATTCTGTCAAACGAGATTCAGGCTGAGGTGAGTGAAGCTGCTACGACTGATGGGGAGCCATCAGTCTCCATCTACTGTTAGGCAGTACAGTATTGTTGAGATTTGTGCTGTTACCATACTGTCAAAAATAGCTGTGGGTGAGAGAAAGGGCTGACGTGCTCCCTTGTGCTAGCCAAGCAGGAGGGCAGAGCAGTTAGGAGAAGGACAGAGATGCAAACTGTGACAGTGAACAAAAGCTGTGCATAGAAGAGCAGCCTTCACAGCCTCATGAAAGGGGATTACTTGACCAGATGTATGATGGAAGGAGGAAAGATGACTTCACAGATGTGATTTATTATCCTTTCCATGGAAGGGAGTTATGATAATTCCAGGCACAACACACATTTGTTTGGTGGCTCCTAAGAATGTGCAAGGCCATAAGAAGCTTTTTAAAGTGGTTTATGTGGTAAAAGCATGATTACAAACAGGACAGGATGAAAAAAGCTCAGAGGGAGAGGGTAAGTTCCTGGAGTTATGTAGGTACCTAAAGATCTGAACTTCAATTACATTCAGGAAGAAACAAAGACCTCAGAGAATGGTTCTAACCCTTGTAGCTCCAAAGCAAACTTGAAAGTGTGGAAAAAGAATAAATAGGCCAGTAACATCTGCTCCAGTCTGTAGTGAGCCTGAATCAATAAACTGAGAGAGGATGAATTTTCCTACGTGCTGTAGTGGAGCATTAACTCTTCTATTTGCCCTTTAGGGTCTATCTCCTCAGCAGCTGTATCACACTTTTCCTGCGGGGTGTCATGTGAGTCAGGAAAGGGTGGGAAGTAACTAGCAGTTGGTCTGGACTGGCATCTTTGAGAAGGAATCAAGGTTGGAAGGTTGGCAGGAAAGAAAAACAAATTAGAGCAGTTCTTTCCTCCTCCCCCCCTCCCTGAGTGCTTTTGTCCTTTGAACCCTTGGAGGGAAATTGATGAGCAACTATGCTTTGTGCTGGCTTCTCTTTGAGACCATTTGTTGCCTGTTTTCTTTTAAAATCTGAAGTGTTAGAAAGAGATCATTATTTTTCCTATTTAGCTTGACCTCTTCCTCCCTTGGAGAGTTTCTTCTATACTGGCTCTGTCATTCTCACACAGTACTGTGTTGAAATAAAGTTCAAGAGAAAACTTGTTTTCCTAGAAAAAAAAAGCTTGGTATTTGGAATGAGACATGTTCTGGAACAAAATGAATCTCTGCAACATGTCCTGTCCTTCTCTAGAGGTGCTGTGAGGTGTCAGGTGTCAATCATCACTGCCTCTGTCTGAGGTGGTTCTAAAATAGCAATATTAGGGTCAGTGCTTCCATGAGATGTAAACTACTCTATGGGTCGCCCCTGCTACCCTGTGTGCAGCAACTGCTTTACCCAGTGCAGCGGCTCATAAGCAGAGAGGTTATGTGTGATTGCAATCTTGATTGCCCAGCAAATTGCTGAATGCCCGAGGAGAATGTGCAGCTGCAGGGTGTGTGGGTTTTTCATTCTGTTTTACAGTGAGGACTGGAGCTTGAGTGTTTAAGACGCCTTGGGGTCCTGACACTATTTGTTGCAGCACTGGATGTGTATGAGCTGCATTCTGTGCCAGGAGGCCACCCCTGGTATTCCGAGATAACCGTGGGAGTTAAATAAATGGCAGTTTGCTTCAGGTGCTTCAGATTATGAGACCGGCAAAGACCCACCAGCCAGCAAGAGGCAGATCCAGACACTCTGTGAAGCAAGCAGGATGGCATGACTTGGCCTTTATTGGGGTAGTGAAGGTATACATTGCAGTTACAGATTATTTTCTTCAGTCCTCCGGTTGTCCTTCCCTCCCTCACCCCTCCACTAGCTGTTACCTGCTAGCTAAAAGGCATGTATATGGTTGGTACACATGACCTTGTGCTTGCTTGTCAGAGTCCTTTGTTGTTTATCCATCTGTAAATCTGCTCAGCAACATGTGATGCAGCGAGCACACGGATTTTTGGCTTTTGTTTCTACAGTTTACAAAATGTGTGTGTGTGTGGAAATGTTCAGAAATGGGAACCTTATAAAATTAGAGTGCAGTTATTTACAGAAGTGAACTGAAAACCTGCAGCAGGATCTGTAGATCTGACCTGATCATCTGCCTAAATGGGATGTTTACTGACATCCCCTGATGTGGTGATTGTGCTGGTCAGTTTTCTGTATAGCAAGGAAAATGGAAGAGGGTTTTGATTGTGATTTCTTACTGTGTTGCCAAAAATAGGTGGCCTTTGAGCTTTGAGTACCCCATTATTACTTTTTTCTAATTAAGAATTGGTAATTCAAAGTGTGGTATGTGGGACATGCACACAAAGTGTCCAGCTGCACATGACCAAAGGATCTGCTTGTCTGTGCAAGTTTTTGTGAGCAGGGGACTCCCTTGGGTGGCTGGCAGAGGTAAAACCCTAACGCAAGTGAGAGAACTTGGAAGAATAGCGGTCTCCCTATGCTTTTGGATCTCGACCTCCAGCTAGATGCTTGCCTTTCTATTTTCTGGTGATTGAACAGCATGTTTAGGTGGAAAATATGTTTGCTTCCCGGTCTCGAAGATATTGATCTAAGGGAAAATCTTGCACAAAAGGATTAAAAAGAAGTTGGAAAAGTTAAAGTGTGTAATGCTGTAATTAGCTCTGAGGGAGTATAAAAATTTAAAAGTAGTTTAGCACATCACTTGACAGATGGGAAGTCGTTTATGTAAATTTAGGGAACTGGTTGTTAGATTCAGTTGGTCTAATTTAACAATATTTCTAATTATTTTTGTATGTGTACAGAGGATTACAGGATGGCCATTATTCTGACAGGAGGGCTCTTCATATTTAAATTTAAATCCACATAGGAGTACCCTATTAAAATGTAAACACGCTGTGATAACAAGCACCTAATTATGCAGGCAGGTTAGCCCAGCTACTCTGGTGAACAGCTGTGTGCACATATTTCACATAATACTATTTCTTACACCCTAAAAAACACCAGTAGGGCCACTAAGAGGTCAAGAGGTGCCTGACCTGTAGGGTGGGAGCTCCTTGCAAGAAGGCTGGTGACACTGAGTGCAGATCTGAGAGCGGACGAGCTCTCGCAGGCTTCCAATGAAAGCAGGCCCTGATGGCACACAAAAGCACAGAGGTGACATAATTAACAGTTCCCCCTCCCAACAGTCTGGTGATGCTGCTAATCCAAGTTAAAACTCCTATCAGCATTTTTGGAGAACCTTCCTCTTTATATCTTGACAGCTTTCTCCTTTTGCCAAGAGAAAGAGCATGCAGGTTTACTAGGGAGCTGCCATACGACAACTTGACTTCACACCTGGAGAAGCAAATGAATGAAGAGAGAAGGAAAGCCTCAGCCTGCCTCCAGCCCCGTGCAAACATGAAGAAAGAGTCCTGGGAGTGTGGGTGTGAACAACCCCTGGAGCTGCAGCAGCAGCAGATGCAACATGAGCAGAGTCCAACCTGAAGCTACTGTGGAGGAGGGAGCGTGGGGCCCATTACCAAAGTGTGAAAGTGTTACTCATCAGCTTGCATGCCCTATGGTGAGGTGGAGGCCTGGCCTTGGCTGATTCTTGGTGGTGTGGGACAAGGCTTGGAGCTCCATGCTGTACAGCAGCCCTTTATGAGTTGATTTCGTTGGCTTTTCTTTGCTGCAAAGGATCAGATCATTTTGCTCAAAAGGTGCATTAACAACAGCAGCGGGGCAGACAACCAGGATTTGTTCTTTATCTGTAGCAAAATCAGGATTTTTTGGTGTGTAATTCATGATTTATAAATTTGGGGCTTGAGGGCACCAAGATCAATGCTGCATGACACTTCTTCAGTCCTTGGTTGTTTTAGGGCAGAGAGTGCCAGTATCTGCTGTGGAGAGCTGCAGGCAGCCTGACACCACACTAGTGCAGCCCTGTGCTGGAGCGTGGCTGCTGGGTGGCACAGTACGGGTGCTCTTGAGTGGTCACCCCTCTTCTCCTCACACACTGCCTGGTGAGGGTTCTCTAGCAGGGTGTTTTGTGATTCTTAAGCCTTTTTTGGAGATTAAGGCTACCAGAGCTGTAAAATGTGATTACCCATGGCGCTTCCCCTGCCTGTAGAGAAATTAAAACACACAATCACATAGTTGGAAGTTGCGAATTTTAGCCCACATTTAAAAATGGGAGAGAAATGCTTTGCACACGAGGACTTTCAAAGCAGTATGATGAACACTCTGCCTGACTCATCCTTCATATGGGAGAATTAAGCAAGCTAAGAGGAAATGTCTCCAGGCACACATCCCCCAGGGCAGGGATTTCTATCTCTATTTTCTTTTAAGGAAAGAACATTAAAAAGACCGGCCTAAAAACTACGTGTTTGTTGCCTGACCCTACCAGGTGCTTGCAATGTGTTGGTAATTCTAGAAATCAACTGGAGGCCAGGCATATCTAGCTGGGTGCCTTTGCAACAGCTTTCAAGGCAAGAGAACTGTTCCCATAGTACCAGGTTGGTGTACAAGGACCACAGCACAGGATCTTCTCTGGCTGGTGGCAACCACAGAAGTGTCTGGAACATAAGGGCTGGGAAAACATCAGGCTGTGGTATCAGAGTATGTAAGGGATGTCAAATAACCCAGGGCTGCACAACAGGAGGAGCTCTTCGGAGCCTCATGGGAACACCAGGCAAGTAATCACAGCTGCAATTGATTTCAAAGAGACAAATGAGCTCCCCCAGAGCTGGGACACTTCTGCTGAGGGCTGATCACATCTTTGGGGGTTTGTTTTTTCATTTTTTTTTTGTGAGAGAAATGCTACGTTCAGGTTCAGGAATTCAGTGGGAAAGCCTCACACATTCCTCTAATAGGAATTTTCATCGCAACTGTAGAAATACCGAGGGACTTGCCTGGGACATAAAGGAAGTCAGTGTTAAGCCAGGAACTAAGAAAACAGACCTCATAACTCATGGCTATAGCTTTGCACTTCAGCCATGAAGCTCTCCTTCCTCTGTTTCTGCTGACCCTTCATTATATGCTTTTCTCTGTTAAAAGTTGAAAAGCTGACTATTTGGTGGCTGAGAATTTACCCTTCCTCTCGCCCCGTTACAATAGCATCTTTTCAGACAGAATCCGCACAAAAGAAACATTTTGTTCTTCCTCTGCTGATCAGAAGAGCTGAGCAGCAGCTGCATTAAAAGCATGAGAGTCTGACCCTAGATCCCATTGTATTCAAAGACAAAGCTTCCAGTGATATCAGTAATATGGCATTAGACCTAGGGCTCTGGAAAGGGCGCTGCTAGCAAGCTCCCATTGAGTAAATTAATGCAATACGATGGGGGGACAGAGGGAGGGGGAAAGGCACCAAGGCTTCCTAAAAGAAAAACACCCGTCATTATTTGGTGCTGGCCCTTCGGCCTAACGCTGAGCTGTGGTGGCCGGTGCCAGCTGTAGTACTGGGGGACAACCGGAGGGCAACGGCTCGGTGAGCCCCTCACAGCCGCCATACAGGGCGGGAGCGCTGGGGCTCAGCCCCCACCTGTGAACAGCCATTACAAAAAGCCCCCAAAGAAGACAACGCCGGAATCATTCGTTCCAGCGGCTGTTCTAACGAGATGCTCAGGGCGAAGGAGGCGGAAGGACCCCAGGCCCCGTCCCCCTCATCTCGGGGAGGAGAGGATGGGAGGCCCCAGCCCTCCGCACCGCTCCGCTCCTCCCGGATGCCGCCCGCTGCGCTTCGCCGGACCGGAAGTGGGCACCCGGGGG
>VZRU01015227.1:181877-210161 GCA_013398155.1 Pedionomus torquatus
CGCTGCCCGGTCCCGGGGTGGGCGAACGGGTGAGGGGGAGTGGGGTCGCGCCACCCTCGTCCCCTTGGCGATGGGAGAGTGACAGGCGCGTGGCACCGGCCGCTGCAGCCCGGGGAGGAGGAAAGCAAGTTCACCTCTAGAATGAACCACCCCGCCGTGATGAGGCGTGTAAATATTTAATTGGTTTCTGAATTAAATTCCTTCCACTTTGCGAGCGCGGTGGATATTTATTTCGCGTTGTGTCTCTGTCACTCCTTTGGGTTCCTTTCCCACCTTCCGCTCCCCTTTACTGACAGCACTGGGATGATGCGATACACCGAGGAGATACCTGACTCCTGTAAATACAGTATTTGTGCTTGATAATTTAACACATGACCTGTGTTTCAGTTGGAATGTGCCTGTCGGTTTATATTTCCCTTCCCAAGTCGGGCTGCGGTATTCGACAGGATAGGCAGCTACCAAGCGGTAGGTGCAGGATGCAAGCATGGTGTAGCGGAGAGGATACAAAATTAGGGAGAAAGAGATCAAGCGCAAGTTAGTGCTGCAGCATGTGATTTTTGTGGTGACCGTTCTGAAGCCAGATTGTTGTTAGGATGCTGGATTTTTTTTATATATATAATCATTTTACTGGAAAGAGAGGCAAAATGTAGTCAGTTTACTTTAGTAGTGATTGTAGAGCCAAATGAAAGAGTTCCCCCCAAAACAAAACCCATTACTTGTGGGTCAGTCCTAAGAAGGGTCTGAGTGTAGAGGAATGAAAGGAGGGGGTTGTGGGTTTGTGCTGTCAGTGTTGAGAGAAGCACAAAGGGTCCCGGTTTTATTTTTGCTCTCAGTGCATTAAGTGGAGAGTGCGTTTCCAGATGGCAAGTAGGGATGAGATCTGTAGTGAGATTATTCTGCCAGTGAAAATGGGAGAAAATATTTAACTAGTGACAGTACTTAAAATGTCTCTGTAAAAATGCTGTTTCTTTTGAATTGTTGAATGACCAGCTGCCCTTCAGAGAGAAGGCATGTTTTGGGTCGTTTACAAAACATGTCAATTTACAGTGAAATTATATAGATGTTTTCTATTATGTAATAACTTTTCCTACGTTGAATTAGCAGGACTCGTGTTCTTTAAGGGAAATATATTGAAATATTTTCTTACAGTCATGATCTGACATATGTATATTTACATGTATGCTGTTTTGGAAACTGAGAAACTGATTTTTCTGGAACAGGGCAGAGGAGTCTTGGAATGCAGAACTGGATAAGAAGAGGTGGATGTACTTTGGCATTATTTTGTTCAATGTCTGACCATTATAAACCAAAGTTTATAAGATCTGTATTGAACAGCTCCACTTTTATTTTTTTAATAAAAACTATGGAGGGAGAACTGTTTTGTACAGATGGAGAACGAGAAAAGATGGTTATTGCCCCCGACACCGTACAGTCTGTAAGGACAGCCTAAGATAATAGGAGATGGATACAGACAGATGGTGAGTGAAGGAAAAGAATGAAGCGCTCCGGTCAGCCTGATGGATTCTGGCCACCACACAGCAATACCCTGACTGTTGGCAATTTATCCAAGCATCATGGTAACAGAGAGCTTTAAGGGGGAGGTGAGAATGAAAGAATGAAGTGGTGTTGTATTGATTGTCATGTGTAATGCAGGTCACAGCATGAACATCTTTAAATTTTAAACAAGTGAAGAATGCACGACATCAGCCAGGTGATAGACTCTGGCCTTTGGAACTGGCTGAGAGACCACAGAGTGGGATTATTGTAGAGAAGAGGTCCAGTGTGAGGGGATTCTGGATTTAGTGATGAGAGTGCCCTAGTAAGAAATCTGTCAGCGAACCCACTCCACCTTCACAGTGCCAGAGCTACATGAACTTTTGCACAGGATCTGTATACAAAGCTGATTTTTCCTTCTCTGCAAGAATGGGAATAGGTAAATTGATATAACTACTGGGTAGTTGGATATTGATTATTATTCCAAAGCTATTATGTGCAATTAAATCCAGATTATATTCACAACTAGTGACCTTGGATTTTGTGGTAAAAATGGGCTTGTGATAGCTCAGAAGCATGCAGAAGGGTAATCATCCAGAAAGTCATGTAGTGAAGATGGACTAATTCTATTGTAATCCTTTAGTGTTTCATTGTTGACAGAAGGTTTTGTCGTTGATATTCTTGAGACCTCCTGCAGGAGGCTCAGAACATGTCTGAGATCTGAACTTGATCTGCAGGATGATAGGCAGTGTGGTGATAGGGATGCTGAAGGCATTACATTGGAGTGTATTTGCCAGTAGACAAGTCCCTCCCTCCTCTTTTTTTGCCAGTTGGTGCTTTGAGGTCTTATTGTGAGGTACACAAATCGTTGCAAAAGTCAGTGGAGGCATGGGCCAGTTTAATAGAGAACTTGAAGTTCAGTGCTAAGTGAGCATGCTTTTTCTCTGTCTTCCCATGAGCAACATCTTAGCAGCTTCAAAATAATTGAACATGTAATCTCTTAAATGTGGAAATTGCTAGTTCATAGTAGTAGAATTGTGGCAATTGCAATTCATTTGACTTATGCTTATGAATTAAAAAATCCTTTGTTTGATTTTTTTTTCTTCAAAATTTGGCAGCGTTTGTCCAAATTATGATTGATACTTGGTGAGCTCAATTACTTTAGCAGCAGGGACTGTTACATAAATTGTTACCTTACCTTGAATCTGTCATACATCAGCTTAAAATTTGTGGAAATTATAGGAAATGGTGCAAATATTTAATAAATGTGCTTGCAGCAATGAAAGATGAAAGGCTACCGTTTGGGCAACTATTTTTTTCCTGTTCATTGTTCACCAGTCATCATTCAAAATTTTCCCACTGGGTAAGTTGGTCTCCTAGCCTTCCAATCAGTTACCTAGTAAGAGTATGTATTTTTCAAGAGACAGTACTCCGTTAAATAGGAAAATAAATTGATAGATGAAAAACCGAAAGTATAATTTCAACTTTCATACTACAGCAGTTAGTTTAATAATTTTTGTGTGACTATGACTCTACTTTAATACAATAATAATTCAGTTTTAAGCATAAATGCATAATTTGCTCTCTTTAATCTGCTTGTGTTACTACATAAATCAAGTAACTTTTCTTGCTGAAAAGGACTTATTCTTCTGATAACTCAGAAATTATACATATTATTTCTACATCATACTTCTTAAAGAGAAGGGGAAGATACGACAAAAATGTTTTCCTAAATAAAAATGTGTATCTGACACAATGTTAATCACAAATTAAATTTCATACTGTCTGTTCAACTCTGTGTGATCACGCTGTGTCCTCTATTGCCAAGTCCAGTCTCAGTCTAAATTGTTCAACAGAGTAATTCTATAAATTTTGATTATCAGATGTACTTGATATTATAAAAACCATATTTGCTGTCTGCAAACTTGTTACATAAAAATCAGAGAATATTTATCCTGGATAATGTGCTGTGTGTTTACAAAAGTTTCATATTCCTTCATTATTTTTGTTCAGAAGTATCTTAAAGAAAAATTCTAGTTATGGTGGTTTAAGTAACAAGACCCAGCAATCATTCAATTTGCACATCTTGTTACTGGTATACTGACATAAATTCTGACACTATCTTGGCCTGTTGGGTTTCTTTGAGCTTGTCCTGTATAAGTCTATTCTGGAATAATTGTTTGTTACTCGTGATCATTGCTCTTTTAAAAAAATCAGCTTTTCATTTTATGCAATGGATGGAGCTTTCTGGAGTAACTGAATGCTTGTGTCTGTGAGCCCTTTGTTGAAAGAGTCAGAAAAAATTACCAGATGGAGGCATTTCAACCAGTAAGTATCTATCAGGAACAGATTTGGTGTGAGGGGAAGTCCTGCCACTAAAGTTAGTCTGCAGAACTGAGTGAAAAGCCAAGCCTCTGTGCCCTGCTTAGTCTTCAGGAGCGTAGGATTTCTGTGTGCTATATTGTCCAGATGCTTCTAAAAGGCTCTATATCTCTTAGCTTTCCAAGATTATTATGCTTTACTTGTCAGCGCTAGAGACTGAAAAGAAAGAGTGAACTGCTGATTTTCTTCTCTTTGTAGTCTTCAGGTTGCCATGACTGTTGCATTTTATATACAGAAACAGCCTGCTGCTGTTTGTGAGGGGAAGGGGACTTTTACTCCTGTTTTTAATATTCCATTCTTCTGCCTATTAGAAGTACCTGCTTTCAGTTCCCGCAGATAACGTTATTTAAATAGACATAAAGGTGAAAATGACTTGTTTCTCAGTAGTTTTACTGTACTCCATAGATCCATGAGTTTCATAGTTGTTTTCCACATATATGTTAATTTTAATTAGACCTTCTAAGCAAAACCAAGTAACTGTAGATCCGGAAGCATCTTCAGTAGGCTGAACAAGAGAATGAGGCATCTATTAGCATACATAGTTTTAAACTACAGAAATGTTGATCCTTTACAAATAGTAACTTGGTGGTTATAGTGTCAGTACTGTAATGTGAAATTTCTGTGGTGTTGCATGTATTGACTGGTACCAGTGTAAAACTTGTGTAAGTATATAGACAATTGCAAGTATTAAGATTTATGAACAAGTTCAAGAAAGATCTCTGTTCTCTTAACTTTATGAAGGCAATTGAGTTAGATTTGTAAAATTTATTTAACCTTCAGAAGATCAGAGTATCAGAGGAAAGCTGTTTTTAACCTTTCTGTTACTTAAACTTGTTTCTTTTATAATCCAGCTTTGGTGAACAGGTAATGAAGCTTAGCATTGATGGAACACTTGTTCTTCAGGCATGAAAGTAGGTATTGATTAGCTCCAGTGAACATTAGTCCACAACTTAAGGAAGATGCTGACAAGTTGAAACTCTTTAAAAATACTAGGAAATAAGTGAAACAGCAATAATAGATATATGGACAATATGCTATAGTATCCTAAGTGCAATGAATGAATATCAGGCTATGGTAGGACTTCATAGAAACTCCATGATTTTAAAATTGTAATATGCTGTAGTGGGTTAACATTGATGGTCTGCCAGTCCTCAGCAGAACAACAGGAGAAAGGAAGGGAAAAAAAAAAAAAAAAAGGTCATGAGTTGATGAGGACAGGAATGTTGCTCACCAATTAATGTCACTGGCAAAACACACCTGAATTGGGGAATATTAATTTATTGCCACTTAGAAATAGAGTAGGGTAGTGAGAAACAAAACCCAAACTAAAGCTACCTTCCCCTCATCCCTCCCTTCTTCCCAGGCTCAACTTCAGTCTTTCATTCCCAGCTTTTTGGCTTCTTCCCCAAGAGTGATGCAGGGGGACAGGGAATGGGGACTGTGGTCAGTTCACACTTTGTCTTTGCCGTTCATTCCTCCTTATGCTCTTACTCTGCTCCAGTGTGGGATCCCTCACATGGGATACAGTCCTTCGCAAAGTGCTCTAACGTGGGTCCCTCCTGTGGGTTGGAGTCCTACAGGAACAAAGTGCTTCAATGTGGATCTTCCACAGGCTGTAGGTACTTCCAGAAAACCAGCTCCTGCATGGACTCCTCTGCATAGGCCACATCGCTTGTCAAGGTCCTGCTCCAGTGTGGGTTCTCCATGGGTTGCAGCTTCTTCCAGAGCATATCCATCTACTGCAGCATGTGATCCTCCACGGGCAGCAGTGTGGATATCTGCTCCTCCATCAGCTGCAAAGAGACAACCTGTGTCACCGTGGTCTTCTCTTGGGCTGCTGGAGAATCTCTGCTCCAGTGCCTGGAAACACCTCCTCCCTCTCTTCTTTCTCTGACTTTGATGTCTACAGGATTGTTCCACTCCAACTTTTCTTACTCTTCTCTCTCACAGCAGCTTTGCAGTGGTCTTTACTCTTTCTGAAATATGTTATCACAGAGGCACCATCAGTGTTGCTGACCTGCTCAGCTTTGGCGAGTGGTGAGTTTGTTTTGGAGCTGGCTTATATTGGCTCTGTCTGACATGGGCACAGCTCCTCATCTCACAGAGGACACCCCTGCAGCCACCCTGCTGCCATAAACCTGATACATACACGTGAGGGTGTATTTCTTAATACATTGTGTTAGTGTTTACTTGTGTTTATCATCATCACTAAATCCCAACAATTAAGGGTAAGCTAATTTTAGCAATTAATAAGACTGTATGTGGCCGCTGTTGTCTTGATTTCAAGATATGATGCTTTCTGCTAATTTGAAGCAGCTGGCTAAGTATGAAAGTCTGATTACTTTCTTTAGTGTCTCCCCTCTGGTGCTTTCCCATTTTCAGCCTGCAAGAGGTTTCACAGTCCTCTTTTCTTCCATGCTCCCTTATGGCAGAAGTAACTGTATGGTGGACTTCGGTGCCACTCTAAAGGAACTTGCAATAATGCTAAGGATCTTTTGGGATTCTTCACTTTTTCTTTTTCTCCTTCCCTTTTATGTACTGTATCTCCAAGTGCCTATGCTTTAAGGACCTGGTAATTTAAAAGAAGGTTAGCAGATACTGTTGCTTGAAGGAGAGCAAGCACCTCCCTTTCATTATCAGGATATATAAAAAGAAAAATATTCTGAAGTGACACCTAATGTTTTCAACATTTATGACAAAATTGGGAAGAAGTACTTAAAGCATGTTGTTTATGAGTCTTTCATTCTAATTTTCTGAAATAAAATTCCATGGTGGTAGTTCAGTCACAATATATACCTGTCAGAGTTCTAACTATATTAAATGATTGCACAAATTGTTATTGCAGGTCTCTCTGTACTCAAGGTTTACAGTGATCTGGTTGTTAGGTCAGTAAGTTTAGTGAGGACAATCTAGGTATAGGACCATCTTGTCTGTTTCCTTTTAAGTGAGTTCACGTAGCTGGCAAAGTCGATGAAGCATTTATCACAACCAATCTACTTTTCCTTTGCATTAACTGTGCTGTGTTTTGCCAGGAAAGCAAATTTAATGCATTTAATAGTGTCACAAGTTCAACCCGGGGTTAAGGCAGGGTAAGATTGATTCTCTATTGAGTGGATGTGGAAATAGCATAAGCCATTTTATTAGTGATAGTGGGAGTTACTGATTGTAATACTATATGTATAGGTGGGAAAAGAAAATTTGTAAATACACAAGTTGCTGACATAAACTAGCTGTTGTAAGCCTAAATGTTAATTACAAGTGGCATTCTATTTGTTCCCTTCTATAGTTTTTTTTTCAGATTGTGGTTATTAAATAGTATTGATCAAGAATTGTAATTCAGAGTAGCAAGCTTCTGCATCCTACAGTTAATAAGCTCTCTAAAATTTGTCTCTTGCTTCTGTTTTACTTGCATTTGCAGTTGTTAATATTTGTGGCTTAGTGCTGTAGGTTTTAAGAAAGGAAGTGGTGCACCACCATGGTGCACAGTGTAAGACAAGGGCTTTTCCAATCACTGCTTTAAGCAAATCAAATCTTACTGTGTTCTGTTGAGCAGAATATTTTATTGAAGAAAACATTGATTTAAGTACCAAGTGTTTGCAGCAAATTTTAGGCAGATTGTGTGTCTAGCTGGCCCATTTTTTTCTGGGGTTTTGTTTTCAAATCCTATATTTCTACACATAATTGTGCATTTGAAATCAAACTCTTGGTTAGTAATCTAACTTCTGTGAATTTTATTGAATACTCATACCTGGAATTTTAGTCATTGGACTAGTGATACTTTATGAAGCAAAACTGCATGATAATAGATGAAGCATGTAATCACAGCACGCTGAATTTAGGTGCATTTCTCCTTTCAGGGTTCTCACAGGTTAGGTTGGCATTTTTTTTCTTGAAGTGAATGAACTTATATATTCTTGCAAATGAGTTGTGCCTATTTCAGTGAGAAATCTTAGTTCTCTTGTTCCCAGGTGCAATGAGCATGTTACTCTGTCAAATTTATAGTGATGTGCTCTGAACTATAGACTCTATATATACTATTAACATTTTCTGTAGCTTATTTCCCAGTAGATGCCATTGTAATATGTATTCTTAATAGTCTTCTCTTTGAAATATAAGTGCTTATTTTATTAGTACTGGCTTAGTGTTACTGTAGTGAAGTTGATTTTATAAAGCTCAGTTAATTGCAGGATGAGGAAGAAGAATTACTTGCTTTGGGGTTTTGGTAGCCTGTTCATTGTGGTTATACACATAGACAAAGCTAGTTTTGTGCTGAACTTGTGAATTTAGTATTTTTTCTTAAAGTTAAAAACTTTTCTAGGTAAATGTCAATATTTTTATTAGGGTATTTTGGAATTTTGTTGTGAATTTACTGCTTTAATATGTATGGATGCTGTCAAAATTCTTGGGAATAACTTTGGGATCTTTTGTCTATGTTTGAGCTGGCTGCTGTTTTATCAAAGTTGATTTATGCTATAGATCACACCAGGTTTTTAAAACTATACCCTTAGAAGCTTAGATTATGGCTACGTAATTGCTATTTCAGCTGATACTATAACATACTTTAGGCAAGCTTGAGATGCTTTTGTTTGAAGATGCTTATTTCAACCTGCATGATGTCATTATCAAAATGATTTTAATTCTTTCTAGTTTTCAAGCTGAGATTTCAATGAACAAATAGATAAACTTCAGAACTGTTTCCTACACTGTGAACTAATGTTCTTTTATGTTTGTATAACTATCTGTCTTATTATGAATTCTGTTGGAAATAAATGATAAACAGGCTTATGATCCTGATTTTTGGGAAACTCTTTATGGAAAAATTATTGGGAAGTTGATAAACATTGTTAGAAAGCAGATACTAATTTCTTTTATTCTTTTCGATTAACCTTTTTGGTAAAGGATGAGGATAAACCTTGCAAAAAATATAGTAGAGTTGAAGGAAATTATTCTGTCATAGCTATGTAGAAAAAAAATAGAAAGTTTTGCTATTCAGTGGCTTATGAGAGGAAGGTTTGAAAAACAGTTATCTACTTGCTTGTCAGTGTTAAATATAAATTTTCACTGATGGGACTAAGGGTTTCAGAAGACTGCCCCAGTCCTTCCAGCAATGGAGGGCAGAGAGCAATTTTATCTTTGTCCAGGGCACTATTTGCTGGGTGGCTCTGACAGAGTCTTTGAATCTTATGCTGGGTGCAGGAATACGAAGAGGCAATCAGATTGAGATTTATGAAGAGCTGCCCTAACAGACTTGTCCAGTGTTCAAGTGCTGAGGTTGAATGGGCTGCCTGCTGGACTGTCTTGAAAAAGTCTGGCTTTGTAGATTTGAAAACTTACATTTAAAATTGCTGAGTGTTACCTGTTACCCACAAAGAAACCTTTGGAATGTAAAGTGGCTACAAATTAAAGTAGTGCCTGTCAAAAGCTACAAATACTAGGCTTTGCAGCTCTTTACGGGTAACATTGCTGAGCTGATCTAACATCAGATCTGCTTGTAATTCTGCCTCTATTCTTGTCCTGTGTCTGATCCTTATCGTTTATGAGCCAGTACAGTTAGCTAAACCAACAGAAAACTATTTAGGACAAGAAAAGCGTGTTGGTTTTGCTCAGTGATTGTGGGAGCATGAAAAGAAGGGTGGGGAATGAAGTAGTGAAGAAGTGGGACCATCCCTGCTGAGGGCAGTTAGATTGACTATTGTAAGAGAGAAGTTCTTCAAGATACTGGGTCTCAAACTTGATTATTTCAAGTTTTTCTGTAGCACTAGCACTGCTCTTTGGATCTGAAGGATAATAGCAAAAGTCAGGTGTTGTTTCTGCCCACCTCTCCGCCACAGTGAAAGCTGTGAACTGTAGGAGCTGACACTTGTTAAGCAGGAAAGGGACATAACAGATAACCTTCTGTAATATGTGCCTTTTGAAAGCAGAATTAGCATTAGTCTTGCTGTGTAGTCTGTCTCATACAACAATCAAAGTCTGTTCTTGGTACTGCCGTTCTTAGCAGACGGGTATATAAACATAGCTGAAATAGCTGGGTTTTTTAGTCTGTTGTCTTTTTAAAGAGAAAATTTTAGTCTGTTTATCAAACAAAGTATACAAAGCCATTTATTACTGGGTAGTCTTGAATGGATTCAAAGCACACTAATTTGTCTTGATTTGTATTAATATTGATTAAATAGTATGTGTTTACTGAACATACAGTGCAAATTCAAAATTTTGAGGAGTGACTTTTTGAACTGAGTTTGAGAGGTGTTGGATATTGCAAAGTTTGTAACTCTACTTTTTTAACTAGGTATTAAGTTTCTAAGTTGGCATGAGAAGTCGAGCTTGTCTGTAGCTTCCTAAGCGAGGCTGAATGTTTGCTGTAGAGTGCAGAAGTTTGTTTTCTACCTCTTTCATTGCGTAAAAAGCACAGGTTTATTGCAACTTCTGGGGAATATAAATATGTTAAATATTGCTAATTAAATATCTGTTTTGAATCAACATAGATTTATCTGTCTGGAGAGTATGTGTGTGTGAATATAAATTATTTAGCCAAAAGGAGAAAAATACCTCTTACATAGTAGAATACCATGCCATTATGAAAAGTTCACAGTAATTTTCACTGTTTATAGATGTATCAAAATAGGTGAATAGTAAAAAGTAAAGCCAACCTTTTATCCCCCCCACTGCCAACAGCAAAATAAGAGGCTGAAGTGGATGTCTAGATGTCAGAGATTGAAAAATGCCTGTATGAACAGAATCTCAAAAAGAAGCTGTTATTTTTGACAGAGAAGTTATAAATTATAAGAATGTGCAAATAAAGTTGTGAAGAGTATGAACTATGTCCATTGGTTTTCCACTTTTATTGGGTGCAGTATGTGGATACTAAATAGGTAAAATTACTTAACATTATCTGTGAAATTTATTGCTATGAGTTAAGGCTCAAGGTTTAATGGTATTCTAAAAAAGGCTAATAATTTTAAATAAATAATGAGAATATAAACATATAATAAGAATAGAATTTCTTAACTATATTTTTGCCTTGCATTTACTGAATTGGTCCATGATGGAATTTTGTGCCCATTATATGAAGTGTTTTGTGTTGTCCACTAATCCATTCCACTGGATTATTTGGGATATTGCTTCTATTTAGTATCATATTTTCTATATCCTGAATACCACGTATCCTCTATCCTTTGAAACCCTTACTGCACAAATTGGTGTTGGTATCGTCTTCCAAGGAGAGGGAATTATTTTGTCATGTTGCTCATGTCAATTAAGTAAGAGCTAGATAAATTTCATGTGTGGGAAAGTACTAAAGATTTTTATGTGGTGGAGTGAGTGCTGAAATGGTGCTAGTGAAATTAATTGGGTTTTCCCACCATGGATAATCACTAGATAACTGGTAGCAAATGGAGTTGTAAAGAAGCATAACACTGTGACATCATGTTTATTTGTTAGTTATATCAGAAAACCCTACACATTGATATATCACACTTCCCGGTTTTCTCACTTAATTTATGACATCATCATCATCTGAATAATCTTGAAAGATTTAGGCCTGTTTGCTTTCATGTCCTTTGGGAAGTGATGCCATGGAGTGCCATTTTTGTTTTTCTCATTTGTATACATAATATATATACACGTTTGTAATAACGTATACCAAATGCAGAGATCCTTGAAAACAAAATATTCACTGTAGTGGGCCTGTTATAATTATTTTTAGCATACAAAGAACCCTTATTTATGTAAGGTTTGTAGATTGTATGTGTTGTGCAAGATAGGCTCTTATTATTTCAGTCAACAGATGGATAATTAATGCTGAGGTATAAATTGTTTAACCATTTTTATATATATTAAAAAAGAAGTTTTTCATTAAATGGGCAAATAGGGAGTACAGTGCCAAAAATCAACTTGTCTTCTGGAAGGACTATGCTTAAAGGTACTGTAAAGATAAGGGGATTTTGCCTTTGCTTATTTTCTTATGATACACAAAAAATATTAATCTTTGCTCATTTCAAGTTCCATGAAATTTTCTTACCTTTTTTTCAGTTGTATCTCATGTTAAAGATCCAGAGAAGAATGAAAGATTTCTTTGCCCCTGCTGAAGGTTCGAAGTATTGTATTTTACTAAATTTAGCTGCTTTTATATTCAGTGTACAATCTCATCAGATTTTCTGTATGACATCTTAAAAATTAAAAACATACATAAAGAAATTATTTCTTCATAGTTTAAATGAATTACACAAAAAACAACCCCCAAACTGAATCCTAAAACTAAGCAGCATTTTCTTCCATTTTCTGTGCCACCGTTGAGGCTGCATAATGATACTGGCAGTAGTTTCTGTGGACCTGTCTTTTTTCAGAAGCGGTGTGATGTGTTTTACTATTTGAGGAAGCAAGGTGTTCTGGGGATAAAGCACCAGTTTTAGATTTGAAGTTTGCTTTGGGGGTCTACTGCAGAGTTACTATATGGGTATGACTTCACTTCCCATTTTGATAAAGGGGACCAAATATGCACTTTTTAAAGGGAAAGAAATGAGTCCAGTGGTATTTTTTGCACTGACTTGACCTTATTTTTCAGGCCTCTTGACATTACCCCATGGTAAATGCTATATTCATGGGCAACTATCAGGGCAACTATCAGGGCAGCTCTGAAAGGCCAAAATTCTGAAAAGGATATATGTTGTTTAGGTTCCATTGGAGATGGAGATGTTAAGCTGTGAGATTGAAAACTGCATTATTTTGCCTTTTTTTTTTTTTTTTTTTTTTCCCTACCTGAGTAGACGCCATTCTTTTCATTACATGCCTGTGCAGAAACCAAATCACAAGTTGAACAGTCAGCTACTTCTACCTACTTCTTTTGGTTTTAAGTAAGGCATGTGAGAAATGCCAGCTCACATGTAGAATGTAAGAGAGGACAAAGTTATTGAAGCAAAGGTTAAAAACAAAGTATAACAGGGGTTTATTAAAATTTTACAAAGCAGCGCTGAATTGGATGCATCTCCAGGCTAGATGTATAAATTCTCTTTTCATTTTTAGGTTTTTATACATTTTATCCTGGCCACTTATGTTCCTGTCTCCCTTCTCATTGGTTGAGAAGTTAGAGCTCATATCCTTCCTGACTGCTTAACCTATTAGAGATTGAATTTACACCTTTTTACCTTATAAGTTGTTAACATCCCCATTCCAAGAAGTCATGCCTTTGATTATTTGATTAGACTACGAGCTGTCCACTGGTCTTTTAACCCCTTCTGCTGTCCATTGGTAGTAATTACAAGCACTCTGGTGGTCGTTTACTTCTTCAGGTGGTTGTATCTTCCTCTTCATCAATTGTCCTCTAGATGAACCTAGTCCAATGAAGCTAGCCCACATAGTGATCTTCACAGCCCCCCTTTGATAATGTTATGTCCCATCCTGGTTGTCTTTGGTTTTGGTGATACTCCCCCTATTCTTTAAGTTCTTGTTTTTGAAAGTTGCTTTTTCCCCTTAGTTTCTTTTGCCCAGTTAACATTCTGCTGACCAAACATAGTATTCAGTAGCACAAGGATACTGGTGATTTCTCAGGAAAGGCCAGTCCTTGAGACTGCTGTCTCTAGGCCCCTTTCAGGGTGTGTATTCTGACCAAAGGGTACAAAGTAGCTGAAGCGAAACTTGAAACCCGTTTCTCACAGGCAGCTCTTACATCATGCTCAACACCTCTAGATCTGGTACTTGACAAATCAGGCTGATTACTGCTTTTGTCTACAAACAGAGTGGAAAGAGTTGTTTTTTTTTTTTTTTCTGAAGACATTTTGGTCTGGATTTCATATGCATTTAAGGCTGTGTTTGAACACAGTCCTTCCAGAATTGTTTGCATGTGTTTACTCTGCTGAATGTAGGGGGGGAAACAGGGTGGCATTTCCTGTTTTTTTAGGAGCAATATGTTCAGTGAGATGACTGGAAAATGGTGAATGTTACAAAAAAGCCAGTTGCCTCTGTCCAGGCAGGTGGAGGATTAGAGGATATGCAGTTGTCCAGGCATTCTGCAAAATGAAGGAGAGAATTGCTTGTCTTAAAAGAAGCTTGAAAATTCCCGCTTTCTTCGTGTCTCTGTCTTAAAGCCTCACCATCATTCATATTGTGAAACTCTTCTTGCCTTTCCAGGATAGTTTTATTTATTAATGTAGCTGGGTAGGTAGAGAGGTGATACTATTTAAACGCAAATGAAAAGGTCGTTTGTGCAGCACTTCAATTCACTAAGGTATAGAGAATAGCCCTTTTTTTTTCTGGTGGTAGTAGAACTTGATGAATATACAGCTCTAACAAGCCATTAGGGTAACTTGAAAGCAAATGAATTTACTTAAAGTGGAAGAATGCAAGGCAAGAGATCCTTTTGTGACACAGAAAAGACAATCATTGTTTGAAATGTTCTTATTTTGTTCTTACATCTCTAATGTTTCTATTCTTGTGACAATAAAGAACTCAGAATTGTCAGAACCAGAGTGTTACTGAAATTGGGTGAATAAGCTTGAGATGCATTCTCTGTCATAATTATGGTGAACATAAACACATGGGTGGGGATTCTCCTTATCTCACTGCTGTGAGAGGAATCTTGTGTTCTTTCACAAGTTTGCAGTGTCACTTTCTACTTTTATCCCGTGTTTTTTCCTGTCTGTAACTTTGGTATTACACTGTTGTGCTATCTTAGCGATTCCTCATGTCGCTATGCTACATTACAGTATAGTGCTTATAGGTATGCTTGTAAGTTGCATGCTGTTGGTGCAGTTCCAGTAGGCTGGCTTCAAGACTGTATGTAATACTTGCATCCTTAGTCATGTATTTTATGGCTGAGAGCTCTTGCCATTGTGAGAATTTCCAGAATGTGTAAAACTATCCAGTATTGCTGCTGTAGCTGGATATGATGAAATTTGGCCTATGTGGGGAACAGCATAATAATTCTTAACTGTGGAATTAAAGTTACTCTTTTAGTGAAATATTTGTGGCCTAATTTAGATTGTATAACAGGAAGGAATTGTTTTCCTTACTTGAGACAACTGTTGTCTGCATATGACTTTTCTTTGAAAATTGTGTGTAAAAATTGACTTCTAAGAATACTGCATCTAAAATTGCTCATTAGCAGGAATTTTGTTATGTGAGGATAGTAATGGAATAATTTAATTCCTGAAAGTTCTGAGTTTGAGTTTTGTTGGGCTACTCTGGATGTGACTGTTGTAGGGGAAAAATAGCAGTACATTTTTAGCTTCTGCCAAGATGTCTGTGACAGATGGTGTCCTGTCTGTCCAATATGAGTTCTTCTTGCTCTATAAATATTGATTGGAGAAAAAAAATGGAGTTCCATAGCTTTTTAAAAAAATGTATCCTGGTTGATACAGGAGTGACTAAGGGAAGTTTATACAGATCTTGGGCAGAACAGCACTGCTATGTGCAGAAATCACTACCTGAAAAAATATAAAAGGGCCTTGTGGAGATCTGGCTTACATTAGACAAACAGAAAAGTAAAAATGTGTGTGTGTTTTAGAGAAATAATCTTAAAACAGTAACCTGCAAGTGCTTCTGTGGTAAAAAAGAACTTTTTTTTTTTTTTTTTAGCGGAAGCTGAGGTCTGGAACATGATTAATACACGTGTAAAGATGGGCAGTTGCTAATTTTTGGACATTGCAGGTGGCCTATACTTCTAGAGGTTGTCTCATTCATTCATGGGTCCTTTCTTGAAGCTCCCTTTCAGCTTTTGTGATAACCAGCGTTTTGGAGACAGACTTGGTAGAACTTTTTGTTCTGTTGTATGTACTGTTTGTCTTTCATTTTATAATTGTTGTCAGTTTTAGAGAGCTCTATCTTGTGTTGGATCCCAAATAACTTGCTTGTCTTATTCTTTGCAAGATACGATGATAGAACTGTGTCCTTGGCTGCTCCGTCTATGAGGTCCTGAACAGAGATTTGCTTCTGGATGTTGACTGAGATATTGCTGAAGTCATGTTTTTCAAAGTGTCTTAGCATGTAATTTTGTGTGGTGTTCATACAAGTTATAGTTAAGTTCTGTCTTCAACTAACACTTAAATGTTCGAACAAAGGAACTTAAACTTTTTAGAATCTTATTTCTTGTTTAGAAACTATAATTCTTGTTTGGTATTGCAGTCCTTCTCATGGCGTTACCCATGATCATTTAAGTTTATTAACCTCCTATCCTCTTCATTCAATGAAGGTACATGATCTACTTTGGGTGAATGAGTAAAAACAATCATGTAGAATTCATAGGACTTCTGTTGAATTCATACAACTTCTGTTGAGGTGTCCAAATCCATTATTTTGGCTGTCAGATACTACCAATGCTTTCCTTTAAGACGGCAGTTTTAAACATTCATTGTATGAAGTTCTTGATACTGTTCTGAGGAATTTTTGGAAAAATGCAACCTCTTCAGGCTAATCCTGACTTTGATGTTCTGAACCATCATCCTTTGTAGCTAAGCAAGAAGACCTTTACCATTGGAAGATTAAGTGTTTCAAGTTCTGGCTTTTCTTTAGCAAACGGAAAACTCTCTATTTTGCTGGAGAGAAATTCTGAATTGGCTTTGTGACCCGCAATACGATCACAGTGTTTTCTAGTCTGAGGAATGTAAGAATTATTGTATGTGGAGAAAATCTTTGCCCAAGTTTTGTTTATCAAGCATATTGGGTTTTATACCTCACTGTGATACTTGTTAATTCTTAAAATAAGTAATTAGATAATTTGCAGAAAGAAATAGTATTTAAATTGTGTGGAGATGACTGCATTAGAGTTGCAATATAGTTAACGTGAGAGATTAAATGCATATCCTTTTTGCATGTAAAATGTCCTTATATTACTTCAAAAAATTGAGTTACTGTTGGCATAGAACAGTCTTTCTGGGCAAGAAGCACTGTAATTAGTGTGAAAGTAGGTCATGCTTAGGCAAATGTGTGTAAAATACAGATCTTGCTGGAAATAATCACAGAACACTTGATGCTGTGGTGTTAAGTTACATGCTGCAGGTTGAATATAGCAACTTTGCTTGCTTTTCTTAAACAACATAGCAATTGACAGAAGATTTACTTCTAATTTTGAAGTAAATGGGCCAAAACTGCTGGTTAAACTGAGAAAAAAGAGAGTAACCACTAATTAAAGAGCTTGCAGAAAAGTTTTTTTCTCTGCTTATTTTCTGAGATTCTTAAATTGTAGCAGTACAGAGTAGTTTTCCTCTAGTTAAAATGAAAAGCCTCCTGCAGCCTTCTGGGTTTTTATGTGTTGACAACAATGTTTCAAACATGAACCAAATTGATAAGCTTTTGAAAAAACTTTGTTTCTAGCAGTCAACCCCTGGGACTCCTCTTGAGATCACGACTTTTATATTTATAAAATGTGCAGTAGTTTCTCAAGGAGTTCAGAACAGAGATCTAGAGTTTGGCTAAGAGTCTCTGCATAAGAGGCTAGAATCCCTTTTCTGCCAATATTTTGTTTTGTTGAGCGCCATGGCAATGGGAGCAGAAGGTTGTAAAAGCATTCTTTGCCAGAAAAGTGAGCAGATACAGCTCTCAGAGCACGTAGGGAACAAATCTATTCAATAAGAAGGTGCTGATTTTACTTAGCTGTTCTCAGTGAACTTTTACTAGCTTCCACTTTTGGTTAATCATGATAGTTTTGTTTAGTAAAACTTTGTTCTTGGTTCAGTTATGGCTAGGTGTTACCACCATGTTCAACAGAAGTCAGTTTTCAGCAGGCTGAACGTGGGTATCAGGAACAAATTGACCTGTTGTCTGCTTGCTTCTGCTTTCTTTCTGACAAGCTCTTCCAGTGAGGGCAAGGTAGGAGGCCCCCCGAGTTCTGTGGGCTGTTGTCATTTTTCAGAGTCAGACAAGAGTATATTTGTGTCTGGTTGTGTAATGGGGTGCAAATGTGTGTTTTGGGTGATAGGACTCTGGCATGTGTGATAATGTGGAGTTGAAAGAGCTGGAGATTTGACTTTTAGATGGTTTTACAATAGGCAAGGAAGGCTTTCCTGTTTGTTTTTCTTTTTTTTTCTTTTCTTTTCTTTTCTTTTCTTTTCTTTTCTTTTCTTTTCTTTTCTTTTCTTTTCTTTTCGTTTGTTTTTGTTCTTTGTTTTTTTCTTTGTTTAAAAGCAGTAAAAAATAAAGCAGGAAAGACTGGGGAACCTTTCATGGAGAAATACAGGGAAGCGTCTTGTCATTTTTTTTCAGTTTTGTGCTTAAGAGCTGATCAACTGCTACTGGAGCTCTCCCAGGCTTTGGTAATTTGAACATAAAGTTCTAGGCTTTGGAGTTCTAGTATGTTGCCAATGTTCTGTTGCCTCTTAGAGGAATATTGTATGTTGCAATTGTCGCATGAAGGTTTCTTATTTTGATGTCTGCTTCTTTATACGAAATAAAGATTTTTTTGTTGTTGTTGTATCTGAAGACAGCTTGTTCCTTTCAGTGTGTCCAAATTGGCAGCAGCTTTAAAAAGTGCCAAGTAAGAATAACTTCAAATTTAGGGTTAGTTGATCACTGTGAAAGGATTTGTGCAATCCAAGTGTGGTTATTTATTTCTTATAAATGGAAGAATGATTATGCAAATTCTTGCCTCCAGTTAGTTTAAGCCCTCTTCTCTATCTAGTATCTTTGAATTGGCATACTCCTGTTACCTGGTAGCTATGGCACTTCATTTCTTTTAAACTTTTTATTAGCTGTAATTGTCAAAGGCAGGTAATTTAAAATACAATCACTTCTAGAATGATAAAACTTTGGAGCACACTTATGTGAGGAAGTAGGGATAGTGAATGACAATTGAAAGATTTGTGTCACTTGGCTTGACAATGTGGAAAGAGTTCTGAGGATAACAGGGTTGTATTTCTTGTGGACAGACAGCAAAGGCTTTCCAGCAGCTTGCATTCCTTGGGCTACCTTATTCCTTTTTACAATGCCTAGTGAAATAGGACTCTACAACACAGCTTAATGGCAGCCCAATGTAGCTGTGGTAACCAATGCCCCTGTCATCTCTGTTTGCCTGCCTCTCTTTTGGTTTCTATTCACTGAACAGGGTGTATATCTTCCCCTTACAAGCTGCAGTTACACTCTGGGAATTACAAGCTGTCCTGCTGTCTGACTAATTACATCGGTACATTAGGCTATAAATTATGATGGTAGATGACATGGCTGCGCATCCTACTTAGCTTTTCTTCCTATGAGATTGTAATGTCTGGCAGTGGACACTTGGAAGCAGAACTTGCTTCTATTGCCACAGATAACTCTGCCTGTGATTTGAAATTAAAGCCGTTAGTTGGCTTTAGTCATTGCTGTGTAATGAATTGAACTGAGAACTTATAGTGGAATGAAGAAACTGGCAAAGTTGGGAAGTAACTCAGAGGTTATATAAACCCCTGTGACTGAATAATGTTTTGGAAAGCTGAAATAGATACTTTTTCTTAGAAATGGTAGATTTTGCCAGATTTCTTAAGAGATAGAGCTAAAATCTGTTCATCTGATATCACTAAGGAGAAAACAATTGGTGCAAATAACATTTTTGTACAGCAAAATGTAATTATATGATTGTTTATTTTAACTTCTGAAGACTACTTTGTATCTGAGAAGTAAGTTTTGCAAATGCTGTAATGACTAGTTTTACTTTTATCAAGTAGCTGTACAATAAAATTTGAGGTGACTTGAATTAATCAGTGATTTTTACTTGTACACTTAGTGAAAACTCCACATACGAAAGTGTCCTTGGTGAAGAAAGAATTGTAGAACAGTAGACACATGAGATAGTCAAGTCTGTGATCTTTGCTGTTTCTGAGGTTCTTTGTTCAGCACATTTGTATTGTTTTAGTCTCTTACGGCCACAAATATGTTGATTTTGTACTGGTATTAAAGATAAAATTGGCCCTTTGTTTGTAAACCTAATAGAAATTATTGCTGTATGACCTATAGAATGATCTACGAACTTCTGTCAGCTGTGTTATTGCTCTGCTAACAGAGTAAGGCAAAGCCTGCATTGATTAACAGAATGAGCAGTGAGTCTTAAATGCATTGGGAATAGGTTTGTCTCAGTGCTGCTTGCCTCTCAAGCAAGAGCTAGATCTGGTGCTGTAAATCAGTTATTCATCAAATGAGTAACTAATAAATATAACTACATGTTAACTACAATTCAGATGCAAATATATTTGGATGCTATCATGCTATTCAGTTTCTTGTGATCTGTCATTTTAAACTATATCATTTCTGTGTTGAACGAATTTTATTATAACCTTGTCTAGTAGGTTTATCTGAATGCAATATGCTCTGCGTTTTTTGCATAAACAGGACTTTGGCTCTACTTTCAAAGAATCAGAACTTGCCAGTTTCAGAGAACAGGATATTTGCATGTGAAAACTGGTCTTCTATGCTTGTGAATGCATGGAAATAAATACTAAGTATGATCTCAGTGATGGTTAAGGGAAACATGACAGATTTGTTGCAGTGATGCTAGCAGCGTGAAAACAGTGGTGAAAGTGATTAAATGTCAAGGAAGCTGTGCTTGTCCACAACTATCATTTGTTATCTTTTTCTTCTGGGTGCAGTAGACTGATGTTCTTGTCATAGTTTCAAATCAGTGAGTTAGTTTTGCCCTCAGTGGCAGCCTTGGAAGCTGTATGTATTTTAAAAAGTTACTTTTCCTTTTAGGCTTCATGTATATTTCTTTGAAAGGCAGTTTTCCTAGCTGTTAATCAAACCTATGTTTTGAGGCTTAGCACAGAAATAAAAATTTGAAATGAATCAACTGCACTGCAAACAGAAGGCTTCAACTTAATGTGAATGACCTGATATTTACTGCAGCAAATTATTGATGCTGAGTTTCAACTGGGGTAAAAATTAGGCAGTCACACTTGCAATCAGGAAATTCTAAATTCAGGACATTTAGTGCATCATTGCGGTTTGTTAGTAATACAAAAACCAGAATAACCTAATGTGAAATACTTTACAAAAGCATGCATGCTAAGAGTATATTCCTCTCTTAGCATGCTTTTTATTAGTGTGCAGATAAATGAAGCTCAATTATAATTTAATTATAAAAATGGAAAGAACCTTATTTATATTTGTATTCATATCAGTGGAAAATGGTGAAACCTTGATTTGGAAATAAATTTTATTTTTTAAAATATTGCATTTATGCCTTGCTCTTTGAATGTTGTTTGAATTATAAAATGTAATAATACATTTTTGAACTTTTAATTCTAATACTGGTATCTTCTGTAAAGATTGGCCTGAATGCCAAAGTTTCCCGTTGTAATGGTTTAACGCCTGCTGAACTAGGACCGTGCAGCCACTCACTCACTTCCCTGGTTGGGATGGGGAAGAGAATCAGAAGAGTAAAAGTGGGAAAAAAAAACTTGTGGGTTGAGATAAAGACAGTTTAATAGGTAGAGCAAAAGCCGTGCATCCAAGCAAAGCAAAGCAAGAAATTAATTCACTTCTTCCAGTTGGCAGGCAGTTGTTCAGCCAGGAAAGCAGGGCTCCATCACACAAAACAGTTACTTCGGAAGACAAACGCCATCGCTCCGAATGTGTCCTGTCCCCCCTTCCTTCTTCTCACCCAGCTTTATATACTGAACATGACATCATATGGCATGGAATATTTTTTCCATCAGTTGGGGTCAACTGCCCCAGCGCTGTTCCTTCCCAGCTTCTTGTGACTATTTGCTTGCAGGCCAGTGCAAGGAGCAGAAAAGGCCTTAGCAACAGTCAAAACCACCAGTGCACTATCACACTATTCCAGTCCCAAATCCAAAACAGCATTACACTAGCTGCTAGTGGAAAAGTTAACTCCATCCTAGCTGAAACCACAACACCTGCACAGCTTTGTGGATTGCTGTGCCTAGGTTACTGTGTAATCTTAGATCAAAAGATTGTATGTTTGATTAGATTTAGAATATACAGAATTCACGGTACCATGAGAGTAGTCCTAGTCTCCTTTATTTTGCATTGTATTCAGAAATGTTTACTTCAGTAATTTCACATTTAAGGATGTTTGAATTTTAAAAGCACGGTGTGTGAACAAGTTAAATGCTTTCATGTAGCTATTGAGTAGAGATTTTGGAAGCAATTGTGAAGAAATGTACTTTCCAGTTTGACAGATGTTTATAAAGTGGGATGGTTTAGATGCCTGACTGTGACCTCTGTCTGTGTCAAGATGGCCCACTCACAACTTAAATTTCATTATAGTGCTGGTTTTTGGATTGTGTATTGTCATTTCTGACAGTAGTTCACTATAAAAAAGGAGTCATATTACTAGGAAACTAAGGTGGTCCATTCTTCACAGGCGGGACAAAGAGTTGTCAAGCAGGTTACTTATAGTTAGCTGTGGAGAGAAGGTGAACTTAAAGTTATTGTGAAGTAAAAAATTCTATCTCCAAAGTCTAAAGCTACCATTTCTATTAAGTTATATGCTAAACAGTCCCATTAATCTTGTTGCTTTCCCTGTTACATGGTCTTGTAACATTGCTGCTTGTGTGTTCTTTTGAATACAGAAAAATAGAAGGTTGTCAAAGAATTCAGCAGTGGGTTTGTGGAAGGGTATGCATGAAGAAGTGTTTCCTATTCATATCTGAAATGTTGTTTGCTTATGGTTCTTTTCATTTGATTAATTCATAATGTTTAGGTGTAGAGTACATGTAAATTGACAAGATGACTCACGGCTCTCTTTAATTTTAGCATAAGCTTGTATACATTTGAGTAGGGGAACAAACTGATCAAGTGAACCTTTCCTCTTCCTAAAATAATGGTAGCAGCAATAATTACACAAATAGGCAATTATATAGGGAAAAATCATAGAATCATAAGATGGTTTGGGTTGAAAAGGACCTTAGAGATCATCTAGTTAGACCTGACCTGCCATGGGCAGGGACACCTCCCACTAAACCAGCTTAATCAAACCCCCATCCAGTGTGGTCTTGAACATTTCTAGGGAAAGGGCATTGACAATTTTTCTCTAGGCAACCTGTTCCAGTGCCTCACCACCCTCACAGTAAAGAATTTCTTCCTAATATCTGGTTGAAATCTCCCCTCTTTCAATGTAAAACTTTTACGCCTCGTCCTATTGCTACACTCCTGATAAAGACTCCCTCCCCATCTCTCCTGTATGCCTGCTTTAGGTACTGGAAGGCTGTTATATGGTCTTTCTGGAGCCTTCTCTTCTTCAGGCTGAAAAATCCCAATTCTCTCACTGTTCTCACAGGAGAGGTCTTCCAGCCCTATAATCATCTTGATGGTCCTCCTCTGGACCTGCTTCAACATGTCCATGTTCCTTCCTGTGTTGGGGCTGCCAGCGCACATTACTTGCTTGTGTTGAGTTTCTCATCCATCAACACTCCCAAGTCCTTCTTCTTGGGGCTGTTCTCAATCCATTTCCACCCAACCTGTGCCTGAGATGGCTGTGATACAGGTGGAGGACCTTGCACTTTGCCTGGTTGAACATCAAGAGGTTGATATGGGACCAGCTCTCAAAGCCTGTCCTGGTCCCTCTGGATGGCATTCCTTCCCTCCAGCATGTTGACTGTGCCACACAGCTTGGTGTCTTTGGCAGACTTGCTGAGGGTGCACTCAGTCCCCCTGTCCATATTGCTGTCAAGGATGTTAAAACAGCACTGGTCCCAGTCCTGACCCCTGAGGAATGCCAGTTGTCACTGGTTTCCACTTGGACATTGAACCATTGACCACAACACTTTGAGTGTGGCCATCTAGCCACTTCCTTATCCACAAAGTGGTCCATCCATCCAATCTATGCCTTTCCAATTGAGAGACCAGGATGTCGTGCAGGACAGTGGCAATACTTTGCATAAATCAAGGAAATGTTTACAGTTAAAGATGAGTAGTCTTACGATTTACAGAGAACAAAAAAATCTGTCACCAATTCCAAGTACTTTGGTGCTCTGGTTATACTAAAGAACAGGTAGACTGGGTTTCCCTCTGTGTTTAATGTCCTCCTGCACATCCAAAAGGGAATTTCTGAGGCTTTCTGGTAGTTCTATGGCATTTATTTTTTCAGGAGCTCTAGGAGACCTCATTCCCTTCTGTTTTAACATGTCAGTGATTGCTTCTGTTTTTTCATGCTTGTTTCACCTGCATTTTGTAGACCAACTATGGACAAATTGTATGGTATGCGTTTTTCATGCTCAGAATGAGCTGTTCTGGCAGTGAAGAAAGAATAAGGGATACTCTTCAGCAAGTAAGTATTTAGTGAGGTAGTTTGTTAAAACAGAAAGCTATTGTATTTTTCACTGGCAGTTATGTAATGTTTTGGCATGATTTTGGCATAATTATTGGACTAATGATGCTCAGTTTTCTTCTCAATCATTTTTTCTAGCTTACGGAAGGACCACAGAAAGCACTTGGATGGGCTAAGCAAATACCATCTGTGCAGTTGAATAAATTTGTGTAAAATATTTAATTATGTATGAGGCTTTCAGTAACTTCAAGGAATTAGCAACAATTAAAAGTGGAAAGGATGATATGAGAAATCAGTCTTCTGTTTTTTACAGGAAAACTGAAGTGTGCTTTGTCAGTATCATAGTTGGGCACATTTTGTACCGAAGAACACAAGCTTGCTGAACTCCGTGGCGTGCAGCTTTTGTTATTGGATCTTCTTCAAGCTGATGCAACCTCAACAGAAGCCTGAGGGGTTTTGCTTGCTGGTCTTAGGACAAATGCCTACTTTGATTTCTATTAACAGTAATCGAAAGGAGCAACTGTTATATTGATTAAATGAAACTAATCTTCTGTCATTCTTAAAATGTCACTGTTACTTTTTTTGTCACATATATTAAATGTGAGGGTTTCTTCACTGGACAGAAGTGTTTTGAATGCAAGTTAGAGAATCTGTGTATGTTGGGGAAGTGATTATTAGGTTCTGGACACCCCTTTCAGTGTTGTTAGTCCCATGTCGAACTGTTTAACCTCAGCTTCCATGCTGATACCTGAATATTACTGCATAAAGACATTATACGCTGTTGAGTTGTTTTAAGTATATAAGTATGAATTGAGACTTTTCCATTCAGAAATAATCACATTTTTTGTTATATTGATACCAAAGTCAACAACTTGTGTTAATCTTCTGTAATAAGAAACACAATTTCTTTATCAGCTCATAGATCCAGACTTTTTTGCTCATGTAATAGAATTTGTTGTGTAAGTTTTGTTAGCCTAACTGAAAACTTTGAACTTCCAAGTTGATGATGACTAGTGGTTAAAGGGGATTTTTTTAGAACAGGAAAAACCTAGCTACGATAACCAACTAAACTGCCAGCAGCTTTTAGCACTTTCTCGTGCACCACTTTCAGACATCTTTTAGTTTGTTCTTTCCGATTCGTAAAAACTGTATTTTTTTTTAATATGTTGCTGTCTTTGAAGTATTTCCTTTTCTTATTAATTTGGTAGCATTGCAGCATTTGGTAGTGTTTTTTCTATAATCTAGTTGGGTTGGTATTCTGTAAATCTTAGTATAGTGCTCATGTTTGCCTCCATTTGTTTCCTTGTAGAATTTTTTTCTGCATTAATATCTGTATTTTTGTACAAAATTATTCACGTTCTTGACAGTGGCATAACAGACTTTATCACTGCATGGTGGCTGATCTCACTTTGGGGTGGGAGAATGCATTAAAATCTTGGTTCCTTTCTAGCCCTGCTTTTTGTGATCTATGTGCATTTAAGATTCCCTTTTACCATTCATATATCAAAATTATTTTGGTATTTTGCATACCTTACTGCATGCTTTCTCATCTGCCCCACACTGTCCATAGAATTTTTTCTTCTTTGTGATTTGTTTTTATACTGCGTGTATGAGTTTGTATTTCCATATGCAGGGGAAAAAACATTGAGAGGTTTAATTCCTGAAGTAAAAGGATATTTTATATAGCCAGCAGTCCAGGCCATTTCTTGTTCAAATGTAGTAATGTAATTATACTATGTAAATGGAACTTTCAGAGTGGCTAGAAAAAGCAATGCCCAGGCTCTGCATCCTGACATGAAAAGTAGTCAACTTTGTACTTAGTACTGGTTAAATTCTCTCTAATACTAGCAATTTGGCTTGTACAATCTAATACACAAGAGAATTACTTTCAGGTGAACTGTTGTGTCGTTGTCCCGAGTTGTGTTAGACAGTGTCCGTCTCTGTTTGGACTGGCATTTGGAAGTGGAAAGTGTTAATAATTCTCTAGTGTCTGAAAGCAAACACATGCTATTCCACTTTGTAAGTTACACATACCTTTTCTGACTGAATTTGAAGTCTGTACATTCATAGCTGACTTAAATGACTTCAGTCTTCTCCTGTTATCTAAAAGACTCAGCTTTGTTATAGAGTAGTTGCTGTAGTCTGCGTTGTAGCTCTCAAGACTGGATCCATCCTGTGAAATCTTTCCATGTAGTCTATAGTTTTGTTTTGTTTTCTGGAGGAGAGAAAACTGTTTTAGTAGGAGATGCTTCCTACAACTGGAAAATGTTCTCCAGGGGAGAGCTGGGCGGAGCAATGGTTGCTGCTGCATCTAGGTGTGTGGGGTACTTCTTCCGGCTGCAGCAGATGTAGCCTCTCCCAGTAGTATCTGACACCATCCTCACCCCATGTGTGGCTGGCAGGAGTGTCAGATGAGCTCTCTGTGTGAGTTAAATGTTGCTCTCACTGCTGAGAGAGCAGTAGAAAAAGGATGCTGCATGGACCACCTGATGTGTGCATTGTGTGGAGGAAAACGATAAACAGAATACATGCTAAGATGCTCTGTAAATTGGATAATGCGCACACAGAAGACACCAATGATCCAAATGTTTTATTTAAGGCTTTGAAGACAATCCAGTTATTATGCTCAAGTATCTTAACATTGAAAAGTTGAAGCTGGAAGTTTAAGAGATGGAGATGCAGCAGCATTCTTAACACAGTTAATGGAAAAATATTAAAGGAAACAAATGAGGCACTGTGTAAATGAGGTCTTGTGGAACACACCCACCCACCGTATATATATATATATATATATATAGGCAATGGAGGGCTTGCAAAACTGCAGTGATGTTTACTTTCCAGCACTTTGTTCCTTTTCTCTAGCAAGAAGAGCAAATCTGGATAGTTTTTCTCTCTTGATTATGTACTTCCTTGTGTTCTGTGGCTATGCAGTGGCTTGGATGAGGGAAAATTCATAATTTAGTTTACTGGTAAGATAATTTTCATTTGGGACTGACCTCCTGGTGTATTTCACTACAGTGAAAGGAGGGTGCAATTTGTGTTGGGGACCTCTACTTCCACAGGTACTGCTAATGGAACAAGAGCCTGAGTCTCCACAATATCATGATCAGTTGCTCAAATTGTAATACAGCAAACATAATTTGCTCTTTCTTTGTGGTGTCTACTTAGTTTTGCTAGGGCAAGCGTTCGCAAGTTTGCATGGCAAAGAAGAAAGATAATAGAATCAATTGGAGTTTCTTATGTTATATGTTAACTATAACATATAACTCAATCCACTGTGTGGCCCTACAAATCCAGTGTTGTTTTAGCTAAATGGATATGTTAGGACTAGCAATGAGAGGCTTCATGTGTTGGTAGTGTTGTAGAAAACTTACTTGACAAACAATGGCTTTGATTTCTTAAATCTAATATCCATTAAAAATATAGATCAAACCAAACAGTTGGAAGCATTGCTTCCCTAAGTGTGGTGTTATGATGTCTGTTTTTTTTCATAGGCATGCAGAATTTTATGTATGTGAGTGCTAGATTAAAGATATTTAAAAACTTTAAAAGAGAGAGAGATTAACTGGCATTTTAATTTAATTTAGATCAGCTGAAACATTCAAGCTGAAAACATATTTGCTATTAGTTCTTACGCAACATTTCTGAGAACTAAATGACTTCAAGGACTCTGGTTAAAATCCTAAAGTATTCACAGTAATGAGTATTCATTTTGTTATAACGAACATAGCAAAATATATTTCTCTTGTTTTCAATATTCTACATAGCAACAGTATTCCACAGGTTACTGAAAGTACTGTAGAGAGGCCATCAGTTTCATTTGGACCAAATTAGTATTTTTAATTTTTACTGGAGAATTTTGGTGGGTTTGGATTTTGACATAACATTTTGTCTGCCTTACAGTCAGGTATGGAGCGTATTGGCTGGTTTTCTGATGATCAAAGTATCAGATCTTAGTCTGATGAGGGTTATGTATGAATTTGGTGTACTGATAACTTGAAATCATTCTCTTAATTGCAGAAATCCTTTAGTTACATAGTTACGTGTTTAATAATCAGCGTATCATTTAGTTGACTAAATCCATTGTTAGGTTTGAGCATGGCAGCAAGCAGTTGTAAGCAATATAATATGATGTCCATTGGGACTATACATGGGAAGATTATTATATATTGTTGTTTTTTTTTTTTTTTTTTTTTTTTTTATTAATATGTTTTTAAAGT
>VZRU01015227.1:215054-246867 GCA_013398155.1 Pedionomus torquatus
TTTTTTTTTTTAAATTAGTTTATTTTGTCACGGTTTCTCTGTAATAAATAACTTATTTTCAGGAAATTTGATTATACTTCTCCTGGAACAAGCAGAAGACTGTCTGGTTTGTGTTGGGTGTAAAGTGTAGTGGACTGTTTCTAGAACCACTTAAAATACCTCATTGCCAAATTGTGATTTCAGTCAGTCTGACTGAATGCCAATAAAGTAGAACAGAAAAGAGGTTGGTAGTTACCATCTGCTTACAGTGCTTTATTGTATTAATGCTTTGGTCAGTAGGTATTGATATTTAAGCTTGGAAAATACTAATGCAAATTATGATAGTCTGCATCTGTAATCCTGCTTTTACATCTGATTTGGAATTCCACATATTCTTCAAAGAAAGGAGCCAAATCATTTGACTCTCTGTAAGAAAATTTTTTCAGAAGTGCTTGTTTTGTTTGAGTAGCTCGAACTGGAAAAGATGTGAATACCTTTAGAAAATAAAATATTTTAGTTCTCTGTTCATTGATTAAAATGCTAATTTGTATCACTTCTTGTGTTTCCTTCTGCATGCCAGTTTAACCAAAGTGTTGAAAAGGAAACTGATAATCATTTGTGGTTTTTCAGATTATATGTAGGTCCTGAATAAGGAAATTGCTACTATTGAAAATATTTTTATGCCAGTGATTAAATCATATTTTTTAAAATTCAGGATTACTTCAGTTTGATCTGGAAACTGACGAATCTATTCTTACTTGCTTTCTGGAACCTTATCCAGAGCTAGATGATATGCAGTATTTCATATTTGGCTGAAAATTTAAATCCTAAATACAGATCATCTGTATAAATATTTATACTTGTTAAAAAAGTAATGTAAAAGTTTTCCAAGTTAGCAGATACTGTGAAATGTTGCTAAAATCCAAAATTTTTAACTTAATCTTGCAGACTTTCAGGTTTTAATGTTTGTATGATGAGGGAAAAAAAAAATCAGATTTAGTTACAAACTACTCTTAGTTAGTAAGGTCATCTTTAAAGCACTTCTCTGCTGCTCATTTTAGAAACAAGCATGGTATCACAAAGTTCAGTGAAAGTGATGAGTTATCTCTTGTGGCACTGCATGATGGACAAATCTGCTTCATCCTTTTCTTATGGAATCTGATGCCTGTGATAATTGGCTGTGAGAATAGGTATTGGATAGACCATGGGCTTGGGCTTCTCCGTAGCCAGCATGTGTTGCTTTGTAGCATTATGGCCTCTCTGTATCTAAATTACATACAACTTGAGTTGAGGCAATGAATGTCACATTTCTAACATGTCAAAATTAGACAGTTACTCGTTTTAAAGTAATAATCTAATTTTCAAGGTAATTTGCAGTTAGTTTGTTTAAATTCTATTGAATTAGACTTATAAAATTCCAGCAACACTATACGTAAGCAATGTTTTCTTCTAAGATTTTGTTAATTGAATTTTAAAAGCCCAGACTCATAGGCTGACAATAAATTCATAAATTTAAATTGGAATGTTTTGAGAAGAGGAAGGAATCAAGGCTTCTTGAGACTTTTATTTCTGAAATTTCACTACGGTTTAGACTTTGAAATGGCTGTTGAAGTTTAATTCCTGCTGGCTGCTAGGCACCACACCAGTCCCTTGCTTCTTCCCTCCCTCCCCAGTGGGTGGCTGTGAGGAGAGAATCAGAAGGGTAAAAGTTGAGAAAACTTGTGGATTGAGATAAAACCAGTTTAAAAACTGAAATGTAATAATAATAATGATTATGATAAAAATAATAAATTGTAATGAAAAGAGAAATAACAAAGAGAGAGAAATTAAACCCCAGAAGGAGAGGTGATCCAAATGAAAATGGTTTCTCGCCACCAACTGATGCCCAGCCAGCAGCAGGCCTCCCGCCAGCTTCCCACAAGCTGACCGTGATGTCACATAGTATAGAATATCCTTTTGGTCAGTTGAAGTCAGCTGTACCAGCTATGTCCCCTCCCAACTTCTTGTGTAACCCCAGCCTGCTTTCTGGTGCGTGATGAGGGAAGCAGAAAAGGCCTTGATTCTGTGTAAGCACTGCTTAGCAATGAGATCCCTGTATATTGACACTCTTTTCAGCCCAAATCCAAAGCTCATACTAACTAATGTGAAAAAACCTTAACTGTATCCCAGCTAAAACCAGCACAATACTTTGAGGAATTTCACTCACAGGTAGAAGAGAATTTTTTTCTCAAAACTGAGTTCAGTGACTTTTAAGCGAAGTTGTAAGAAGTGTTAAGTTTGGGATCCCAGAAAGGATTTAATTGTTTTTCTATTTTAATCTCTACAGATCTTGAGGCTGCTTTTATTGAATTCAGTATATAATCTTGATGTTTCAAAATAGCCAGAAAATTCCTAATAGAAAAAAATAGACTGGTTGCCTTATTGTAAGCATCTTAGAAGACATCTGAAAAGATAGTAATAAGTTTTTTCCAAAGATAGTGGAGCTGTGGGGAAAAAAATGTTTAATAATGCTGTTAGAAGTCTGAAATATTTTGTTAGAAAACAGTGTTTTTAAGTTACAGGCTAAGTGTACTTCATCTGCTTTTCCTGGGAGACTTTCCAAGTCAGATGTTTTGTTAGTCCAGCTTTAACCTCAAAAACTTCTTATTAAAAGTTTCTAAACTGCTGAATAAACATTCTACTAGCATTCTCCTGTCTCACTTAGGGGATTTATGCTAGTACTGGAGGCAATAATTACCTATATGTTGAGGATAAATATTTTTATTTTATTTAGTAGCAGGTTAATCTTTGTTTCCTTCTCTACTAATCAAATACCTCAACGTTCCTTTCTGCTGTTTTGTAGGCGTATTACGATGTTATGACTCCAGTAGTCTACTAAGTAAGAAAATGAAATTTTTGAAAATCCTGCCTGCCAGCAAAATGCTTTTCAATACAAATTTAGGAATATGTACCAGAATTAGGTGCTGTTTTTATAGTCTTAGTCATTCTGTAGCTATTCAAGATAAAAGAGATATTCTGAGTCATCATACCGGAGAATTCCCATTAGATGAGCTAGAGGTTTTAATCAGTTTTTATGCATTTCATTGTTTGTGTTACTGTAGTCATGCCTCGCTGATCTCCATAGTCCTTAAGGAAATGGATTGTACTCACAACTCCTACAAATAATTAAAAAAACGTGCTTTTCATTCATGGAAATAGGTTTCCACAATGCCAAGGTACAATCGCTCCAATAACATGTGCATTAAATATTTGTATTCACATTGCATAAGAAAATACTAAAAGAACGTCTTCAAATTGGCAGAGGTGAAGCACTTGAAATGAAGATAAAGGAAGAAATCATCTTGCCAACACTGTACTAATTACTTCCTCTCTGATTTGTAGGTTGAAATTAAGGCTCCAAGGGTGTAGTGTCCAAGGCATAAACTAGTTTTGAGTGGCCAGGTCCAGACCCATAAGATTTTGATGTTTCAGTACATTTGAAACATCATACAGTGTTTGAAGTGCAGCTGCTGTTGCAGCTGAGGTTGCTTAACATTCTAGCAAATCATATCAGAGGCCTGTGAGACGAAGAACATAAAAGAGTCAGTCTAATGTTTCTGCAGTTCTCTAGTGAGAATGCCATGATCACAGTTGAAATCTGAGGTAATCATAGAGATTGAATTCTTCAGTGATATTAAACTGAGGAGATTGCCCTCCAAGTTGTTCCTGTCACGTACCATTAGTTTATCAAGAAAGTATGTGCTTTCTAATTTACAATAGATGAGGTAAGGATTCTATAGATTCTTTGGTATGACTGCTACTTTTTCCAGAACTTCTTCCACTATGCTGCAGAAGCAAGGGTCTGGCACAGAGAAGGGATAAAAACCTGTAATGGAAGATAAAATATTGAATCTTACTCTGAGGCAGAACAGAACACTTTTGGTACTGTGGCCTGGAACATGTTTATGTGCTCTGCTTGCACTGGTGCTTGTACAGTCAATAATAGTGTAAGAGCTGTGAAGATCTGCACTATTGTATTGGGAGATGATATATATACAGACCTGCTCATCACAGGGAGCTTCAGGTTGGGCTTCAGCAAAATTGTTTGGAGAGTGGTTTGTTTAGTTGTTAAGTAGTCATAGAAATATATAGTTCTGTTAAGCTTGTATGAACCGTGAATTTCTACAGTGTATATATTGGCCATATCTGGATGGGATTTTGTGAGAGTGATGGAGGATGTGTCCCAGATAGTTTAACTATCCGTATTAAATTTCAAATCATTGCTCAACGAACTCAAGATTTCCAAAGAGAGGGTTGCCAGCATATTTTGACCTTGAATAATGTATTTTTCTGTAGCTTTGTTTTAAGAAATAGCTGTGCAGCTTTAGTAGAATACTTGCAGTTCTAGAGGTGGCAGAAGCAAAAGCTGTACTCAGTGCTTAATTTCAGAAATTAAAAGGTTTTTAGGTTGTGATGATTGTATGTGGTAATAGAGGGTCCATTTTGCTTGTTTTGCTATCAGTAGCACAAACAAAAGGGTAAAACAGTGTAACCAACCCCACTGTCCCAATGCTTGCCCACAGAAAAATAAAATTTAAAAATGCCTGTTATAAAAATGAGTTCTTATTTGTACCTGTCCCTTAGGAGACAGGCCCTGTAGTAACTAAATGTGAAAAGTCTCGTACCATTCATAATCACTAAAGCTGTAGCAAGAAATCCTCTGAATGTTAAGAAATCCTAAGGTGGTAATTTTGATTATTTTCATACTTTCTTTTTTTTTATCCTATAGTTAAAACGCTTGTTTGCAACTGGCAATTTTTCTGTAAGGAAAGCTGTTTTGTGAAGAAGGAATTAGTTTTAAGTAATGCAAGCAACTCTGCTCTATGATTTAAAAGATTTTATTTTCCTGGAAGGGTGAGCTAGACTTTTGGGTAACACTTGCCTAGTCTTGTTCTCAAACAAGCTTCAAGTACATGTTTGTAGGCAATAAATTTTCAGCGGGGCTTTATCTCACCTTGGAGATTCTTCTGTGGTACTCACTGTAATATGTGGAGGCAGGGGTTTTCAGTGTTGGCCTTAAACGTTCCAAGTGAAGGCACTGGGCTTAGCTACTGGCTTCATTGTGAATAAATCATTACTGAGCACCTTCTAAAATTCAACCATGACTTTCTGATCAGTGATTTGTGATGACCTTGTTAATTTGTCTGAGTGAAATTTTTTTCTATCATATAACTACCAGTCCTAGTCTGGCAAACTGTTTCACAGTGTAAAAAAAAATGGTTATGGTTTGTTTCTCAGGTCATAAAAGTTAAGGTTTGGGAAGGTATCCTTACACTTATCTAACTGGAGACTATTTCAAGAACAAGCTTAGAGAGTAAATGTAAAATTAAAAAGGATAATTGAAAGAATCATATAAAACAGTGACAGTAAATTAATGGGAACTACTGTGACTGGAAGGGAGATGGAATTTTGCTTAACTGTAAAGAGTGAGGTTAACAGTAAAGCCAAGGAACCTGTAGCTATTAGTGAGGGGTTATAGGTGGCAAGTTCAACAGTAAATTGAAAAAAAAAATGATGTAATCAAGTATATGTAGTAATATGTTTAGTACAGCATACAGAGATCTTTGAAACGTTGGAACTGATTCAGGTTTTTTTTTTATACTGATTCTGTATTCAAATGCATACCACTGTTAGTAAATACACTGCGTCTTTTGTAGACGGTGGACATTCACAAAGAGAAAGTTGCTAGAAGAGAAATTGGTATCTTGACTACAAACAAAAACACCTCAAGAACTCACAAAATCATTGCACCAGCTAACTTGGAGCGACCAGTTCGCTACATCAGGAAACCTATTGATTATACAATTCTAGATGATATTGGACATGGAGTGAAGGTAGGTGATATTGTTAACAACAGCCAAACTGCAAATACATTGTCTTTGTATATTTTCAAAATGACCTCATGCTTTTCGTGGTAATATACCAGTTTCTCCTTGTCTGGCCAGTGTGTCTATAAAAGTAAGAGGAGTCCTGTCCAATTTGTAGTTGCTTCTTTCTGCCCCCTTGCCCAGTGTGTCTCAACTTCACAAACCCACTACATCTTATTTCTGAACATATTCAGGGCTATGAGTCATCTTTTAAAATGTTTCTGAATACCTACTTGTGTAATGCTGCTGTTACTGTTTGAATCAGTTGCCAGGGATATACCCAGGGACTGAGACACTAATGACTGTCACTTTTCTGCCTGAATTAGCACCAGAAAGTATGATCCAGCTGTAATTGCCACTGGTTTACTTGGAAGCTCACCCGAAGAAAGGGTTTGCATAAAAAGTATTATGTGCTTCCTTTTCTTCTTTCTGTCAATCAGTTATATCTGTATCCTGTGATGTGCTTTGTTAAAGTGAGCTCTCTACAACTTTCGTGCCATATGGGGTTTCAGAATGGGAATATTGTTGCCAAATTGGAAGGCAGCTGGTTCTCCCTTTTAAGACTAGGAAAAAAGGAGGAATTTCAGGACAAAGATCAGACTGACACACAATTGGTGGCTGTGGTATGCAAGCATTAGATCAGTGTACACAACAGTAGGAATATCATGTGAGAGATTAGGTATGTGTTTTTGAAAAGCACAACCTGAATGGAGACACCGTCTTAGCAGGTGTGAGCTCATTGTTAACTTGTACTGCCAGGAAAACAAATACGGAAATGAGAACACTGACAGTGTTAAAGTTCCAGGAGAAAAAAGGTAAATAACACAAAGCAGTGTTGATTTTACATGACTAACAAATCCGTAAACTTGCTAAGTAGCAGTAAGGTGAGATGCTTCTTCCAGTCAAAGTACAACAAATTTCTTTTGCTCAACAGCAAGATGGATTAGATTATCTGTGTTGTTAAATATGAACTGTCTTTTTGGATAGTCATTTAAGTGGCAATAGGTTCTTTAACCAAACTCTTAAAATTCAAAATCTGAAGAATGCTATTTAAATATCTTTCCCAAGCAATTTTAGTCAAGGTCTTCTCAACGTTCTTCATTAACAGAAAATCTTTTTTCCCCATTTCTTACCAAAAGAGTCAACCTCTATTTGTAACCCTAAACAGATTTTAAAATGACAAGTGACTCTTTAAGTTTGATTTGGAAAACCAAACCAGAAAACCCTAGCATTACCAGCTACAGGAAATTATTATCACTCTTGTGTTAAAATTGACTGCCAGTTCTTACAAATTTTGAATTTATGCAGGTCAGCAAAACTCCTTCTAGATATGGATGGAGCATATTAACCTGTAGGATTACTGTTGCTAATATTTTAATGATCAGTTTTGTTTTAATGAGATTATTTTAGAACTCATTAAAGAATAGTTTTTAATTGCTCTGCAGCACAATCTTATTTAGCACTGGCTATAGACCATTATAACTGGTGTCCCACTTACCCCAATGTAGCAGAATCATACTCACTGTGATGCAATGAATTACGTTCTTCTCAAAGAACATAGTTCATCAAATGGATGATGACTCCAATGCGTATATGCATCCATTTATTATGCTTGTGATATGCTTGAAACGTCTCATAAATTATATTTAAAATGTCCTGTATTTATCTAGAAAATTAAAAAGTAGTGTGTACTTGTGAAACAATAAACATCGTGCCATTCTTAACATTAGGGTCCGTAGATCTGTTCCAATCGCATTCATCCTGTGTTCAGCACAGAAGAAAGAACCAGTCTCTCGCTGATGGGGAGAAAGTGGCCGGTTGTGCTTGTGAATCTGTTTGTTTAGTTCTGCTTGAGTAACTACAGATGAGTTGACTAGATCCCTGGCTAGAGAATAAAGAGAAAAAAAGAAAAAAGGGCATTAAATTTGTCTGTAAATATCTCTATTGGTTGAGCTATGGCATTTTTCCCTTCCAATGAGTTCAGGAGTTGTTGGATCAATAGCATTAAAGTTCCAGATAGCATCCAGGGTGCCTCAGTCTGCATTCTTTGTCTTTTTTTCTGCTTTTTCTGCTACAGAGCTTCCCCTCTAGTAGTTGGATCAGAATAATGTATTGCCAGGACAATCAGAGAGCTAATATAGCAAGCAGTCATTGCAGCCCCTGAGAGAGATGGCAGACTGGACAGAGAGTAGTACAGGAGGAAAAGGGAGCATCCTTGGTCAGGAAATCCAGTGTGCCATGTTGAGGGAAGTAGTATAGGCACATGAGAAGCTATTCCTTCCCTTTAAAAGCTCAAAAGTATCAGTGATATAATCTTCAGGAAAAAGGTACTCTACAATTTGGTTTGTTAATAGGCGAGAGATAAGTGAAGTGCTACTTTATCATTCCAGCAGTCTGTCCTCAATTTCCCTCTCTGAACCTACAACGTTGCAAAAATCTAAAGAACCTTTCACTTGTAAGAAACATACTTCCAAGTTTTTCAAATGTTTCCTGAGTTACAAAGTCTTCCATTCTGTTTTTCCCTCCAAAGAGTTACTTCAAGAAGATGAAAAAAAAGTTTGCTCCATTCAAAGTTGTGTGTATTAAGGTACTGTCATTGTTAGGCAATCATAGAATCCTAGAATGGTTAGTTGGCAGGGACCTTAAAGATCATTGAGTTCCAACCCCCCTGCCATGGGCAGGGACACCTCCCACTAGACCAGGTTGCTCAAAGCCCCATCCAGCCTGGCCTTAAACACTTCAGGGATGGGGCATCCACAACTTCTCTGGGCAACATGCTGCTGAGGAACTTTTGCTGAGGAATTGCAGCAACAACGCAGATGAGGAAAAGTCTCAGCTCATGGGCCCGCTAACGTAACCGGCTGCTCTGGTCAGCTTTTCCAGTGTAGCTGTGTGAAGCTGAGACCGTTCAATGGAACTTTAAACTCAAACCAGAAGATTTTCTAGTAAATCAGATCATGTTTCTTTTTTAATTCAATAGGATCTATTTATGATGTAAATGGATGGAAGGGAGTAGTCATTCTGGAATCCCCATTATTGAGATTCTGCATATTTAATGTTTGGTGTTACAAAATGTGTAAGAAATGCAATGATATGTTTAGATTAGCTGAACTGAAAACAGATCAAATGATATTGAAGTGGAAGGACTAGTATTTTTGAAAAAAAAAAAAATTAATGGAAAAGATGTCAGACTTAATGTCAAAAAGCTAGCACTTAGGCTTTAAAATAAGATTTTGCTCTTGGTTAATGTCTTCAAAAATCCCAATATATAGTGCAGTATCTATATAGAGTGCTGTACTTCTTACAAGATGTAATGATTTGGTCTTGCTCTTTATTCAAGAGATATCATGGCGTCAGGTTAAGAGTTAACTGACAGTATTATGTAGGAAAGAACATATATTAGCTTATTATTCTAGAGTCTTCTGTTTCAGCTAGTTGTAAATATGCTAATGCATGTAACAATTTAAATGAGCTCAGGGTTTTGATAAGGCTGTTCTTTGACAGCTCAAATAAATTAATCTCTGAAGTTAATCCATCTAGATCTCATGATCCATTCTGAAAGCAGCTCACTTTTTGTTAGCATTGTAAGAACCTGAATAAACAGTGTACAAGCATTTGAGCATTAATTTTGTTAATATAAAGGCTTTGTGTGATCAATGTATATTAAAATTTTCAGCTTGAAAATCTTTTGTTCATGACACATTCTGCTTTAACCACTCTTTCTATGATCTACTGATACATTATTTTGTTAATGCTGAATGCTTAACTTTTTTCTTTCTTTTTCCTTTCTCTTCATATCCTAAAGTTCCAACTAACCTTTCAATGCTTTTTTTCCTTACCTCTTTTATTTGCTCCATTTATGCATTAAGTGGTTGCTTAGATTTAAGGTAAGAAATCCCAGGGCTGGATATCCATTCTTATTCTTCTGAGACTATTACACATGGGGAGATGATTAACATGAATATTACTGATTGTTTAAAACAACACCGTCTCTCCTCCTGTGCATCGAACCTTCTGCTGAACGATTTCATTACAGATAAACATTTTGTGATATAGATTGATCTGTTTATGTAAGGAAGCCAACACAGTTAATTTTAAAAGCTTTGTGGCAAAATATTGTCTGCCTTCATAGATCATTGACAGCCAGATCATTGACAAAAGTGAAATGTTGTGCTAACCTTGTGTAGACAAACATATCAAGGGAGTAGACAGCAGATGAATATGAGCCTCCCCCTGTGTAATATTCTTTTTATCCTATATACGGTGTAAGTGATTTGATTTGGATTAATGTTTGAGTGTGAGATTGCTCAGATAATGAGCTTCAAAGGTGTGTAACAAATTCAAATCTATGTATTATTTTTTAAAGTTGCAGTATCCTTAATTTTTTCAGAAACTGCTTGCACTATTTACATACTGAGGCACTCATATATGAAAATTTTCACAACTTTGATGAGTTTGTATAGTATTTAATAACCCTTAAACAACAAGCTAAGTGATTTATTTAGTTGAATATTAAATGAATAGTGCATTAAAGAGCTCATACTGAAGTAGGTCAAATTTTCAAGGCTCTTAAAAAGGTTTAAATGTTAGTAGCCTTAGTAGCTACAAAAGTAGCAATAAAAACATCAGATCAATTAGACAAGGAGTTAAATGAAGTTACATGATACTATGCTGGAGTTCGTAGCACATTAATTAATAGACAGGTTATAGCCTTTATTGAGTATTTTGATATCATCCGCCTGTAGTACTACTGGTTTAGGGAAAGAGTAGCCACAGCTCTAAAGAGGAAGCTGTATTTTAGGACATAGAATGCTCATATGTAGCAAGAGTATATTAATTAAATGAAGTTCCAAGCTGATGCAAAATGTTTTTCCTGACTAAGTATTTGCCATGACTGGAAAAAGCTAAAAGAAAATTCTGGACATTCCTGAAGAGACTGCTTGTAAAACCAGGTACTACTGCACAAATCCCAGTGATGGTCCCTGTGGAAATGGCCAGATGGTACTTTTAATAAGGTATTTTAATAAGTGTACGTAGCACCTCTGGTCACAATGGAAAATGTTTAATAAATAAGAGATTTCTTGCGTGTCATTTGAAATTTATTTTTACGTTAAGTGTGTGAGGTACAGTATTTCAAATCACATAGTGTTTAAATGCTTTCTATTTGAGAATTGCAAAATACATCTCCTCCCTGGCTCTTTCTGTCTACCCACACAAAATGGATACTTCTAATGCTGAATATGCCTTATTCCAGACTCAGTTCATATTGGGTGATGGTTTTCTCAGTGATTTAAAAAACAATAAAGATTTGCAAGCTCAGTTTTCTTTGTTGTTCTTTGCAGTTATAAACAAGTGATGACCATCTGAAAAAAAAAAAAGTATAATTATAGATGATCTGTGGGCTGCCATATGTATGCATTATCTGCAGTAGTAATAGGAGTCTTTTTGAATTTTCAGAGAATTTTTTTTTCTATTTATAGGTTTTGAATTAAAATAACATTTTTTTTTTGTCATAACACCAGTATAAATATTCTTTAATCTTTATTTTTACTTGATCGGTAGTTCAGTTTGGGAAATCACAGTACATCAACCAGTTTCTCATTGCCAAAACATGAGGGTTAAAAAAAAAAAAAAAAAAAAAAAAAAATAAAAAAATGTGACACAAATAAGATATAAAGCTGTGCAGCACATTTCGGTGGACATAAGTTATTCTTCAAGTTTCATTGTAGTCACTATACATCAGCTGAAAAGAAGAAAACTAAAAGGCAGTTACGAGCCCTAGTTCCATGTGAATAATAATTTTATTTCACTTACGAGAGATTGGATATGAAGTGATTAGCTTGCATGTGTCTTTCATGGCTGCAAAGAAGCCTTAGTCTGAGCTACCAGTCACAATATTAAACTGACTGAGTGTAGGAGGTTAACTGTGCTTGTGTCTGGGTAACTTAATTTAAATTTTAAACAGATTTTGAAGAAAACTCCACTTACAAGTTAGAAGAGTATCTGTAGCATCTTCTGTCAGCAAATCAATTCCAGGTGGGATTGTTTAGGCCTTTTTTATTTACCAGACTTGGTTCTTCAATTACTTTACATAGGTGGATGTGGTAAAAATAAGGAAACTCGCTTGTTGAAGTTTCTACTGGTGGTCATTTGCCAAGACAGCATTGAAATATAGACATTTCACTTACATTTCAACTGGTTAATCAACTTAGAAACATACGATGTAATTAGACATGCAGAGTAAGTATTTGAGTGACAGAGCACAGCCTGAAAAGGAAGTTACTTTTAGATAGCAGGTCGTAGGCCAAAAATGTTCATCCTCTCTGTAGCATTAACAAGATGAAGCAAAGCATGGGAAGGTAGTTTGCATTCAGCCTTAGGTTGGTTTTGCAGGAATGACGTATAAAATTGCTCAAGAAGGTTGGGCAGGTGCTTGAAGTTTCTGAATATAATCCATGGAACATGACTAATAGGACACTTTCTTTGTAGGTTTTGGGCAAAAAATGATTATTTTGACATTCTGAAGTTCTAGAAAACCATAAAGGACCACTTAAAAATTTCTGAGCTGAGTCCAACTTTGGTTTTATAAAGTAGCTTTCTGAGTTTTGATTGTGTGGAATATCTGGTACTAAGGATTTTTGGAAAAAACTCAACCCACTTTTTTGGAAATCTTCTTCAGAAGAGTAAAAATGTAGATTGAAACCTTTGTTTTGGGTAAGTGCCACCTACATACACAGTGCATTGATGCAAATAGTTTTTGCATGTCTGATGACCACCTTTTATATCTGACCAGCTCTGTATTTCTGCACTGATTTTTTTTTTTTCTCCAGAGAACACTCCCAATTGACTTGAATGAACTGCAGGATTTCTCAGTTTTAACTGGTTTATTTCATTACAAATTTCCTATATGGTGGACTGCTAAAGAAGCTCAGTCTGTTAAATTATTATAAAAATGTAACTATGAAGGAAAATCAGCCATATATAGGACCATAAGAAGGTGATTTAATCACTGGGATCTATGAAAAACTAGTTGCCAAAATCAGAAATTGTACAAATAAATCTTAATTGTTTTTAAAAAAATAAACTTAAAATGATCATTTTCTAAGGGTTGTAGTCCCATATCGTGTCTTGAAGTTATTAGATGTTACCTTTCTAAAACTGATACTGTAGTTCAGTATAGAAAATACGGGATGAAATACTGTTGTACACTTCTTAAGCAGAATGGTCTGCAGTGGTCCATTTCTTTACAGTTCATTTGGTGGCTGTCACTGTCAAGTTGGATCTCAGGGTATCCTCCAGGATGTGTTACTTACCAAAGATCTGCTTAAGTTGTTTATGCAATTTCTTCCTAGCAAAGTGTCAAATCCCAGCTTCAGCGCTGACAGAGTTACAGCTTTGGTAAAAGACATTTTCTTCTGTACTGCAGTTGCTTGCTAATTCACATACATTAAAAACTTCTGCAAGGTATCAAGGGGGGATGGTGGTGGTGGGGAGAAGCTTATCGAAGGTCTCCTTCAAATTATTTGTTGTTCCTTCATGTGATTTCAGCTAGTAATGTTTTCTACTTACTTTGCTTCTGTGGGAAGAGGTAAAAAAAAGTGCAAAAATCCTTGCATGCATTTTGTGTAGACCCTGTGCACTACTTGTCTGTTCACAGGCTTGTCTTCCTCCTTTTAGAACAGACAGCTGGATTTTTTTTCCTGAGATTTGTGCCCACATCATTACTGCCTCTCTTAATTTTTTATGTTTTGGGGTTTTTTTTTAGCACAGTGGTTAACTGTTTTGGCAGTTGTGAGCAAAGGCAGAGATAAGCCTTTGTGTTTCTGGTTGCAGGCTCCGTTTTGCCACACAGTTTCCTAAAAGAATTTGCCAGCTCTTCACTACAAACCAGCCACAGATCTGTGGGGTCCTGCAGTCAAACAAACCACTAACAGACAGATGCATTCCTCTGCTTTCACCCTTTAATTAAACCAGTTGCATCTGGACAGTTGCAGCTGTCTGGAGGTAGGGGAAGTGTGGTCAGAAACGGTGCAACTTCTGTAGAATTCCTACTGCAGAAAATGGATTTTCAAAACTTTATAGCAAATGTTTATATGACCTTGAGTTCTAGTGGCTGCTTTGGATTTTAAAAGTTTGTAAGAGGGATGCATATCATTGAGGATTTGAATATGGAAACTGTTTTTGCAACTGGATGTGAGAAAGGAAAAGGCAATAGAGTGAAGTTTTGCCAGCAGGGGAGTGAGCATTAATACCCCCCCCCNCCCTTTTTTTTTTCCCTCCTACTAGAAGTCATCATAGAAGGGGGACAGTTGGAACTGTTACAATGTTTGTATGTCAACTGAAGTTGCCACTTGTATGGTTTTAAATTTTCTTCTTCTTTTTTTTTTTTTTTTTTTNTTTTTTTTTTTTTATTTTCCTGAAGGCAGTTTATAACCTTCTTTTAGTGTCTTTTAGTTATTTCCACAGGTCTGTCCGTTTTGATCAGAACTGTTGGAATAATTTTATGTTCTTCATTTCTCCTCAGTGATTATTTGGCCATAAGTAAAAGAGGAAGTTACTCAGATAGGGTTGTTTAACTTACAGTAGCTGATCTTAAAGCCATCAATCCTGTCTGAATTAAAGTTAGCCCTGTAATTTAATTACTTGTTCTTTCAGCATTTCAATTTCAATGTTGAAAAGTCAAAATTTCAAAGAGCCTGAAACTAAACTTACTTTTAGTGCATTTCCCCATCTTTCTATTTAGTCTTTTTAAGGATAACTTCTCTGTGACTAAAGTTTCTTGGTTAAAAAAAATCACTTTTTCTTTGGCCACGTTTTCTAAGGCTTTCTTCCCATTCCATGTCAAGGATATGTTTATTCGCGGGGTTAATGAAAGTAACTAACAGTCACTGGAGTTCTGCATTAGTCAGGCAAGTATTACTTCCACATTTTACTGTATCCTGTGTGATGTCACTGCATCCTCTACCTCTACTGTCCTTTCTTTTCTTGTAGCTCTAGCTACATAATTTTTGTTCCTGCAATGACTGTATACAAATAATAAGATTCTTTATCATTAAATATATGGAATATATGTGGAATTTTATATTAACTGTAAAGTGATAGCTAGTGGTTACATCATCTAGTCAGAAACAATAGTTAAAACACCTAAATTTACTATTCAGAGGTATACAGGTTGGTCTAAGTTTAGTGTCATCTAAAGACATTAAAAACCCTTGGCCTACGAGGCTTAAGGGGCTGTTTGAAATACAGCAAGGGACAACACAGCAAATAGTTAATTAAGTTGGGTGGGTATTTGTTGGAGTGTTTTTTTGACAACTCAAGGTGGGTCAAACAGGTGTCTTTAATGATAGAGGAAATACAGGGGTGCTGCAACTTTAAAAAAAAGAAATTCAGTTGTTGTGCTATTTCTTCATGTTCCGTGTATAGAATAAAATATACTTCATTTTTCACTTTCCCTCTTCCCTTCAAGTAGTTGTAGTTCAGTGCTTACCTCATCCCTCACTTGAACTAACTTTAGGTTTCTTGTTGCTTAGAGTTGGCTTAAAGGACTTTATAGTGCTGTGCAAAAGAATTTTGTCTTAAATTGACATTATGAAGTATTCTTGCGCAACTAAATCCAAATGTCTGGTTTTGAATCTGACAAAAAAACCTTTCCAAAGCTTGGTTTTCTTTTCCTCCCAGCAGATTGAAAATGTGATAGAACTGGGATTATTTAGAACCAGGGAATCAAGTTTCAGTGGATTAGAATACTGAATATAGTAGTATTTACACTGTTGTCGATATTTATCAATTCACAAATCTAAACATTACCAGAGTTTTTAAGTGAGTTGTTACAGTTGAATTTTAACGGAAGTAATTTGCCTTTAATGATGTATGCAAATACTCTTAGTGCCTTGATCACTGTGCCTTTTTTATATGGGAGATGGGCAGTAGGCAAGTTTTACGTTTTGGAAATATGAAGAACTATGAAATAGATCATGACAGGAGCAACAGAAGAAGGGACCTAAGCATACTTATTTAGATTTGTGGAATATATCTGTGTCTAAGCAATAGTTTGAGCATCAAAGTGTTTAAAAGACACTTGTAAGAAGACAGAGTACTGATTCCTGTAAGAGTACATACATTGAGAGAATTATCTGTGGCTGACAGTATACAAGTAAGCAAAATGCCTACATTGCCTACATAACAATTGCTAATGATTCCTAGACAGATCAATCAGTCAGGAAAGCAGATGCGGTTTATTTAAGAAGTTAGAGTAAATTCTTTTATGTAATAGTTACTTCATTAGTATTTTAACTTGAAAGAGGGAGAGGGGACAACTGTAGTTACATAACATCACCGCTAAATATTTTTCTCCCTGTCTATTTATTTATAAACTATTAGAGATTAAATTGCTACAGATTTGGTGGGGAGAAAAAGTACATCTTAGTAATTTTCTCCATGTAGCTTTCTCTCTCTGTTTACTTATATATAAATATTATTTACAGTAAATATTATCTTTTAAAATGTTGATGTCATACTGTGAAAATAATAAAACATAATGGATCATATTTGGAGGTTACTTCGACTTCTCTGTATTTGTATGAATTACATTAAACTGCAGCCCATTAGATAAACCTTAGTATTTTTAAAGAGTATACAAAAATATTTTTGCAAATTTACCATCTAGTAGTGCAACCTGAAATTAACTCTCTATCTCAAAAGGTGACTGGGAGGTTTAATGAAGTGAGTTACAGTGTCTGTATTGTATGTGATATAACTTTTATGTGATAGCCTAAAGGCAAATTCACTTTTTGTAGATAAAATTTTTAAGAACCCTATGTAATAAAGAGTCCTTTGAGCACAACTCTTGACTTCTAGCAGAGTGGAAATTGCAAATAAAATGCATGGCCTCTCAATTTTTTTGTTTGTTTAAACCTTCCCCTGTTTAGAGTTAATTGCTAAAGGCATCTTGGTATCTCTCCCCCTAGAAGCTGAGCTTAGTGAAGGCTGTTTTTCTCCCCGTTCTTTCATGCAGGTCAGCACACAGAATATGAAGATGGGTGGGCTGCCTCGTACAACACCACCCACCCAGAAGCCACCAAGTCCACCGATGTCTGGAAAAGGAACTATTGGGTAAGTACAGTTACCTATGTTTAAATGCCTTTGGTGAACAGAAGGGAAAAAAGGGAAGGTTCTTTCTTTCTCTGTAGTGTGGGGGGTTTTGTTTTTGTTTTTGTTTTAACCGTTCACAAAGGTGAATGTGCTATATCTGTATCTTCTTATACTGATCATGTCTTATAAATGAGTTAGCACATTTCTGCCGGAAGAGAGTGAGCATCATCAGCCTCTCCCAACAGGAGCCTTTTTATCGTTGCGGAACACTTACATGCAGAACTACATGCTTTAGAATAAAAAGTCATTAACTGTGTGGCTTTGACAGGTGGTGCTAAACAACTGGAAAATTAGTATGTGGCACTGTACATTAATTATTTGTGCTGTGTATGATAAAAGTACTTTCCTGTTAAGTCTATGAACTTGACTTTGACCTTAAGATAATGTGTTATAACTGGTATGAATGCTGTTTGTTGGTATGTCATTATGTGTACACATAGAGACTGTGGTGCTTTATTTTAAAACAAGATATGGATTATTTTTAAAACATGAGTGGGATGTGCAACATAGAGTTTATTACTAGGAAGACTGAGGCATATGAAGAACATCCTCAATTGTTTTTCTCATTCTATAAAGTAGATACTGCAAACTTATAGAAAAACATATCTATTTTTTTGACCTCCCATTACTGATTAATATATAGTTATCTTTTAAAAATGAAAAATCTTTGGTTCTGTCTGTATTATATTAATTTGCTTCTGAAATACACTTGTTCTTGTGTAGGCGTCACTCTCCCTATCGTACATTGGAGCCAGTACGTCCTCCGGTGGTACCAAATGACTACGTGCCTAGCCCAACACGCAATATGGCTCCCTCACAACAGAGCCCTGTTAGAACAGCTTCTGTGAATCAGAGGAATCGCACGTACAGGTATTCGGTGTAGTTCTGTACAAAGCATGGTTAGTATTGCATAAGCATATGAACAAAAAATTATCAAATCATCTGCACCTCTACAGTGAAGCTTGCTAGTTCATGATATGGACTGGAAACATCATTTGGCATGGTGAGAATGCACTTTACTAAAACCAGAATAGTGAATCATGTTAAGATTATTCACTTAATCCTCTAGTCACCTTAATTTTATTGCTATCACTTAGTTACAGTACTTAATGAATTACTAAAATTGTGAAGTCTTTGATGTAGGTAGGTCATGATAGTATTTAATGAAATGGTTACAAAACTGGGAAGACTTTGTACACAACAACTTCAAAATGTTGAAGGACTGCATAATATGCTTATAGTTCACTTTTTTGTTTGAATGGTCTCTAATGTTTACAGATTTGGTATCTGAAAAAGAGCATTGTATTTTTGAAGGTACTGTTAACTTCAAACACACAATAAAGCTGAAATGTATTACCAAAGATTCTGCTTAAGGCTAGAATTTCCTCTAGGATTATAAGAGTTTAATGATGTGACAGATCTAAATGCTTCCCTTGAAATCTTTACTTTTAAACATTGTAAGTACTTCAGGATAGTTAAACAGGTGGACAAAAAATGTAAGAAAATTTAACCTCTACTTTACCATGTTTCAGTAGTCTCATATGAAGGCATATAAATCAGAATCTAAAGATTTTATGTGTTTTATAAGCTATTGAAAAAAGGTCTATATCTGCTCAGTAGGGTTTTAACAATATCAGAGTAAATGTGCTTTGGAACAAGGTTCCAGAAGTGTTTCATTTTTGGGCAAATTCACTAAGACTAACTGAAAAACCTGTTGCATTGTAGTCAAAGTGAGGAGTTTTAGGAAAACTAAGCTTTATATAGATTTCTATTATCCTTGTTTCTTCTCTCTTGTTCCCCGTTACTTCTCTGAATTAGTAAGGTGCTATATCAGGGATCTTATGTTTCAGCATGCACAGCAGCATATTCACACGCTGGGTATTTTTGGTTTCTTACAGCAGCAGTGGGAGTAGTGGAGGAAGCCACCCAAGTAGTCGGAGCAGCAGTCGAGAGAACAGTGGAAGTGGAAGTGTGGGTGTTCCTATTGCTGTTCCCACACCATCTCCTCCCAGTGTCTATCCAGGTAAATGGAAACTTGCTGTTCCTCTTTCTGACTCAGCATTAACCTTTAGCATTTGCAGGTTTCCTAAACACAGTGCTGAATAAACCCCAAGAGAAGTCTCAAAGCTCATTATCCAGAAACATGTGTGCTTTCAAAATGGCTTGCTATTGATTGAGTTTGAACAAGTAGGATCTTTTCTGGGAGCAGGTGCTTCTTTTACTTATTAATTTGTTCATCAGAATTTTTTGCTTAGCTTCCTGCAGGTGACTAAGTGGGATGCACCACCTTTTTCAGTGGGCTGGGGGCTTGTTCTTTTAAGCAAATAAGGGACATTTTTTCATTGGCGGTTCATGCAGTTGTATAGATGCATGCTTTTAGAAAAGTAGATTAAATGAGAGGCAGGCACAGAATAAATCTTTAGTACATTAGTGCAAGCCTGAGTTGTCACAAAAAAGACACTTGGTCAATGTAATTGTCCCAGTCTATACAGAAATAGGAAGTGATATTGGTATTCTTTTTTCTTTTGTGCAACCCTTTCAGTAAAGAGTGTGTAGTTGCTTGCAGTGTGATCTGACATATGTGATGCTTCTAAACCAATGAACTAAAAATTTTTGGCTTTCCTCTTATGTATGTTTTCTAATTTGTACAAAAACTAAAGGTAGCTGTGGTATAGATGAAAGTGTAAATAATGAAGAGTAAAGACGTCTTTCAAAAGTAATGGCTTTCAGTGAAAAGTTCTGGGCTGTTCGCTTTAGACCTGGAAAGAAGAAGTGGATTTGCGTGACCCTCATTTGCTATCTACATAGGAATGAGACTTTCTTTAACAGCTCCATTTTTCTCTCATCTCCTTGTGCATTCTAAAATACTATGCATCTAATAAATAGCTAACACTGAATAGTCAAAGGCTTTCTCTGATCCTTGCTAACATACCTCCTTATTAACGCCACCTCTTCCTCCTCTCTTCACTTAGCCCCCGCTGGCTCGGCTGGCACTTCTCCCCTTCCTGCTACCTCTGCTCCTGCCCCCACTCCTCCTGTTCCTGCCCCTTCCTCCGCTGCCCCAGACGCTGCTGCTGCTGCTGCAGGAGCTCAGCCCCTTGCTGATGGCTTCACCTCTCCAACTCCCCCTGCTGTTTCTTCCACACCCTCTACAGGTGAGTGTCTGCTCCAGTTGGTGGGCAGATGAACCCAGATGTGATCAAGATCCAAGGCTTTTCCAAGTTACTTCAGAAGCACTGATTTATATATTTTTTTAATTTTTTTTTAAATATAACTAGAGAATGTCTGCTAATACCCAACTACTAGGAAATGTGTACAGTAGAAAATTCAAGGTGTACTAGTTCTATAAACAGCAGTTATTTAATTTTATAATGTCATTATTTTTACATTTATATAATTATTTATTACATTATCATTTTATTGTGGTTTGGATACCGAGAATCTCATAGAATATTTATGTCTGGGGGAACCAGCACTAATAATTCTGGGTCTGATTTTTCCTTTTCAGTAATGCAATAAAAAAAACGTGCATGTAGCAAAGTATAGTTTATATGACTTGTCTCTTCAGTGTTTTCAAATGACAAGTCTCCTTTCAATGAACTGGTTAAAAGTGCAAATTTTGTGTTGAGTCAGGTAAAATAGAAGTTTCTATTATGCATAACAGTACTAAAGCATTTTGTTTTAATAGGTGTAACTTATATTGCAACTTGCTTTTTTAATGCTTTTGAAATCACTCTACATTTTATATTTTCTCATGTTCTTAAACTGCAGCATGTAGTATTTACTAACCACAACACTGTTCTGTATCAGCTTTTAATGAAGAATTACACATACGTTATGAAGATCTCCTTTAGTCATCCAAATTCATATATAGCTACCTATATGCTTTGTTTTATAGTGGAGTCTGGTCATAATGGTGTGAATTGGGTTTGTGCATTTCTTAGTGTCAGCCTGTTTTAGTAAGAATTTCACCACGTGCCAGAAGCATTTATTTGAAGGTGCTATGATTCATATAAAACTGGAATATGCATACACTAGAATCCATTACTATGACTAGATGCTTCTGAACTGTGATGAATTTGGTATCAGAAGATGATCCTGATGTCTAAAGTACTTTCATGTTTAGAAAACAAACTGTCATACGGGGCCTCAATCAGTTTTCCATTTTTGGTGCACTGTCAGTATCCTAGTTCTTCAGCCATATTGTTTCTGTATTACTGACATGTTAAAATCAAGCAGGAATTAATATTTTAATGGCTATAAATTCACTTTCATGATTCCCTAAGAGAAATTCCAGATTACTTAGTAATCTCGTTTTACTAAGGATCTCGTTTCCCTGTGCTCTCAATGATGTTGCTTGTGTGGCTTCTCGGAAATAAAGTATTTGAAGAGACTAGATAATTTACTGTTTATGAAGTTGTAGCTTTTGGCCCATAAGGATCCCTTATCCATGTTGGTTCTCTCCTCCCTTCTGTCCAGTCACCACCAATTTCTACCAGTGCCATTAAGTAACTGGGAGACAGACACATTGGAAAAGATGCATGAGGAAAAATGTGACAAGCTGCTATGATAAGTGGATTGGTTCTTAACTCTTCTTCTTACTCATCTGTAAAAAGTGCATATTTTGAGATGTACTTAGCTGTAGAAATCAGGAGGAATGTCAATTGCTAGTTGATGCGTTTGCTCTAAGAAGCAAGTGACACAGCAAGCAACTTGCATTTTATTTAATGACCTAGCACAGCAATCAAAACAAAGTGGAGAACAAGGCGAGTTTTAAAAAAATTGCGTATTCCTTTGTTCTGTTTCCCTGTTTACTTCCCTGCATGCATATCTCCTCAACCACAGTGACCATCCCTTCTCTTGTTTTCTTGCAAGCTCTGAAATTTACCTGTAGCATAAATGGTGGAGGCAGAGTAGTTAGGGAGCATAATAACTCATATGGGTATAACAAGTCCAGTTTATGGTTATATACAGTATATAAGCCAGAGAACTTTATGTGAGTGCAGAAGATAGCTTGATGGTCTTGCTTCATTTCTTGCTTGCTTAGATTGAGGATCAATTGCTGTGATACAGGAAGTGATTAAAATGGAGAGCAAGTTTTTAAGGAGTTGATTCTGTTGACAGCTTCCTGAAAGATGGTCTTTGAGTATGATTTCATTTATTCCATTCTTCAAGCAGTTTCTAACATTCTCTTCTTCCCGTATGATTCTCTGCATGTCTCCTGAACAGGATGAAGATAAGCTAGTGTAGTGAGGTTTTTTCAGTTGTAGAAGGTCATAGCTTTGAATCTTGGAAATGGCATACAGTTAGCTTGTACGTGTATGTTGCTTAATTGCTGTACTGTGAAGTACCGTATTTTTGCAGGTTTATAAAAAACTAAATTTGCAAGAAGTTATTATAATATATCATATAAAATGGATAACTGGGAATTATTTTGTTTTGTTTTGAAACTCTGTAGCTTAGACACCTTTGTATTTTCATGCGGGCTTTTGTGAGCAGTGCTGAGGACAGGCAGTTGGGAAAGTGTTTTTTTGTGTTGCTGTTGAGACATCCAGAGCCCTGTGAATCTAGCAGTTGAAGACTCCTAGGATGCAGACTGTCTTAAAAAAACGATAAGCCTTTCCAAGCCTCTGATTCTTGAAGGCAGATATAAAAAAGGCAGGCATCAGTCTTCTCTTTGCTACTATATTTCTCCTTCTAACCTAGGTCACCCAGTTCAGTTCTACAGCATGAACAGGCCTGCATCTCGACACACACCCCCAACAATAGGGGGATCTTTGCCATATCGGCGTCCTCCTTCAATCACATCACAGACAAGCCTTCAGAACCAGATGAACGGGGGACCATTTTATAACCAGAACCCAGGTAAGAAAGTTTTTCTGCTTTGTTGAATTCAGTAGAGTGGTGGAGTGGCCTTTAGATCTCTGAAATCTCATGTTCTTTGCAGACTTCTTTGCAGACTCCATTGTAGATCTTGCAGTTAGTCTCAGGTAGTTTGTAGCCATTGGTAGCCATGCCAGAGCTGCAGTCCCAGTACAGAAAGTTCAGCTTCTGTTATGACAAGCAGCTAAACACAGTACTGGCTTTTTTTCCAGATAAATTACTTTTGATTTCACAGTCCTAATTAGGCAAGCTTTAGTCCTTTCCTGCACCATGTGTCATGTATCTGCTTTATGGGGTGGGTATTTGATTTTGCACCGGAGTACTGATTCTTCATTAATCGATCTTTATCTTGTCTGCTTTTTCCTTCTGTTTAATGGACAGGTCAGGAAATTGCACTTGTTATACAAGTGAGACATACTGAAGGTTCCTCATTAGGAAATATTCTAATACCAACAAGATTGAATGTTGACTTCCAAGGACTGAAGAGCACTTTTGTTTTGTTGTTGTGGTGGTGGTGATTTTTGATGATGGTGGTTTTTTTCAAGTGAGCACTGAACTTGGAATTAGGTCAAATGCTCCAATCTGCGTTTAAGGGATTTGATCAGGTTCAAATATGACTGCTTGTGAGCTACCCTGCAAAGAGATGTGTGTGCTTAACTTGAGAAAATGGATGGTCCTGCTGGGGGCAGGGGCGTGGAGGAGGTTATATGACTAAATTGCAGCCCAGTTGCCTGAAATATGTGGTATTTGTTAAGCACATTATGTGCATATTGAAGGCTGAAGGGGGATAAACAAGAAGGAAAGGGTCATAGCAATAAAAGAAACCTTTCAGGATTATCTTTGGAGTAAAGAGGATTTTCAGTATATCCCGAGAGTTTCTGACAACTGCTGTGCATTTCTGCTTTAGCAAAGGGGTAATTCTCTGCAAGCTACCATTGGATTGTTAATAGGTAATCACAGAAGATGCCAAATAGACTTTAAATAAGTTACATAACCACAATTCAGTCTGTGTGCCCGAAAGGAAGATAATGACTGTGGTGATTAGTCACTTGAGCTGTAAATCACAAACAAAATACTTCTGTTAAACTGACATACTTGATACAACATAAATGAGCAGTTGTAGTTAGATCCTTTATTTTATATATGTAGCAGAACATAGAATTTATTAGCTTTTCAGTTACACTAAATCAAGTTTTTTTGGCCTGTACCTTGAAAAGAGAGGATGCTCAAGCATGCATAATTGATGAAGACCCTAAGAACAGAGAGATTGTTGTACGTCTCTGTTGTGTAAGGAGTGGGGTTATTAGCAACAGGACAGGGACCATAATTGCTTCTCAGCATTCTTGAAGTTAGAGAGAAAACACAAACTTGAGAGATTAAAAAGAGACCCTACGACAGGCAGAGCAGCTTGCTAGCTATAGCTTGTTCTTTGCAAGCTGTTTAGCAATAAAGCAGTACTTTTTTTTCCACTTCTATTTTTCAGTATGTAGGTATAGTCATTATGGTTTATTTCACTTCACAGGAGGAGGTCTTTTGAATGCCACTTCTAAGATAATAAATTTTTTCTACTTCATGGTGAGAACTTTTTAACAACTGAAAAGAAAATATTAAGAAATGCAGACCCTAAATGATCTCAGTATATCTCTGTCCCAAAGCCACCCTGGGCAGCAATGCCACCTAACAAGCGTTTCAACTTTGCAACCTTAGATACCAGTATCTAAGCAGTATAGAGTTCAGCACAGGCTGAAATCCCTATGGGAGAAACTGGGCAGTTACTGAGATGGTGGTCTGCACTAGTCACTATTTGTACAGCTGAATAATTACTGGACTGAAGCAGTCTAGTGGAAGGTGCTCTTGAGCGTGTCTGACTTAATATACAGCAACTGTTTAGATGCCAGTGGTCTATATGGAAGGCTCTGGACATTGAAGCTGCTGTTTATTTCATCTTTTGAGACAGCAAGGGGTAGTAAGATTCTTCTGATGCACTTCATAAACTAATTATTAATAAAATCGTATTGGCTCCTCAAGGTCAAAACTAGCTTAGAGTCATTATATATCATATAGAGACAATATAATATGATCAGCCCCTGCACTGGGCATAGACTGAAGCACAAATCAAATAGTTAAGATAAGCAAGGAATGATGTCAGCTACTGTTAGCATCACCATTTTGATTAAACTACATAGCCTGAACTAAACTAAGGTGGTTTTGTGTTTTTTTTTTTTTATTTGCTTGGAGTGCTTGTCTAGAGTGATTTATTTTTCTACATGGAAAGCCTCATTGTCTCTTTCAAAGAAGTATATATAGCACACCAACAAAGTACACCAAAGGGACTTAGGAAACTGGAGCTAGTCTCTTATGATAGATGTGAATTGTATGAATCCATATGATGTTGAATAGAGGAAACATTTTGAAACTGAACATTTTTATAGCATATGTAATTAAAAGGACAGAGACTTCACAATTGCACAAGAACGCTAAATCCATGGATATTATTGCATTTCAGTAGGACTTCAAGTCCCCTTTTCCTACTTTGAAAAAATGCAACAGTAGATCTTTTTCCAGCTACTGTGGTTACACTTGAAGAATTAAATACCCTCAGAGGTCGTGTCATTCAAATCAAAGAAACTGTAATTAGAAATGCATTTCAGTTTTTCTTACAAAGTACCAATTAAATGGTGAGATAATGGAGCTTGCTTTATATGGAAGTACAAGGATATTTCTGCAACAAAAAGGATGGTGGCTCTGTTGGTTTTTTTTTTGGGGGGTGTGTGGTTTTGAAAGGAATGTGAATGCAAGTGACAAAAGATGTTCAAAGCACTTCAGGTAATAGTTTCTAAAATGAGCAAACACGAAACTTTGAGACATGAATTTTAAATGCCCTGGAGTTCTCTTTATTTGCTATGTGAGTTAATTCTGATAAATACTACATTATACCTTGCAATTTTCTTACTGGCTCTGGAATTAGCTTGAAATTTATTTTGTTCTGTTCTGCAAGTTAAATAAATGTACTGGTTGGTACATGTAGTGTAGACCTTTTCCCTTTCATTCTTTTGGACATGACTAAATGTTTTTGTATGCCACTACTAACAAGAAAATTATTTAGTTATGCTTTTCCTGAGGTGTGCTTTCTGAAAAATAATCTCGTAACTTGCTTAAAGAATATTACTGCATTACTCTTGCAAGGTGATACTAAAATTAGTAAAAATAACCAGCTATTTTTTTAACTTAACTAGAAAACGGAAGCTTTCATTACCGGCCTAAACCGCAGCTCAGTGTTGCAACATTTGCAGCTGACAGCATACTCTTTAGAAGTGAATTCACACGTATGGTAAAAAGACAGCTCTTCTGGTACTGGTAAAAGGGCTGTTCAGAGTTCAGTCTAAAACCACATGGGAAGGAAGAGAGGCAGCACATCTGGAATATGCCCTGTTGTTGGGCAGCAGCACAGTATGCTTTGTTCCACCAATAATGTCAGAAGTCCTGGGTCTTCCAAGTCTGCTTGGTTCTGAAAGGCATCTTTTCCCGTTTGGCCTAAAATAACTGCCTCATTTGATGGGTTTTTTTTGGCCTGTGTTTTGGAGAAAACTAGTTACATCCATTTTTATTACTAAGGATTCATGGATGTTGTTACAGAAGTCACCTCTATAAATAGCAATTTGATTTGAAAGGTGGAGAATTATAGGGAGAGAATCCTCTTGATAAATTTTTTAGTTAGGTCTGTTCATAAAGTGCTATATTGCTGTAGTAATAAGCTTCAGCTTCAGGAAATCTCATTGTTGGATCAGAAGAATACTTGAGCATGGATTCTTAATCTTACGAAAACTAGCTGGGTGGGAAATTTTAGAAACGGAGAAATCTCCTTGCAGTAAAGATTAGGAATATGCTTAAACCATGTGAGCCATTTTTCTTTGAATGTCAGCCTTTTTATCTCAGCTTCTTGGCACACTACTACACTGTCTGAATGGTGATGATGTCTACTTTCCTGTTTGCTGCTTTGTTGTGTTTCTAATTGAATGCCTCTCTTTTTAATTTCTGTGGCAGCATCCCTTGCTCCTCCTCCCCCCTCCATCCTACAGGTAACTCCACAGTTACCACTAATGGGATTTGTGGCCAGAGTTCAAGAAAACAGTAAGTTTGCTGTTTCCTTATGCTATGGTTTACTACTGGATGTGGCTTTTGTTTTGAGTGGATGAAGTATTTGTCTGTGTGCAGCCAGAATTCCACCTTCTCTACTGCCTCTGCAAGTTTGTCTGCAATTGTGAAGGGAGGGTAAAGGAAGGAACTTTATTGTAGGAAGCTGTTTCTTCTTTCTCTGAATTTTATTGTCTCTATTGTATTTCCACAAGTTCTAGCTACTGGTCGCAGTGCAACTAATTGGGATAGGTAATATTACTTTGTTCTGCTACTGTGGTTCTAGAGACATTTTTGTGGTTATACTGCTGCTTATTTTCAGTTTCAGATACTCCTCCCCCCCCACCGCCTGTGGATGAGCCAGTGTTTGATGAATCTCCACCTCCACCCCCACCTCCAGAGGATTATGAGGAGGAGGAGGCAGCTGTGGTGGAGTACAGTGATCCCTATGCTGAGGAGGACCCTCCTTGGGCACCAAGGACCTACTTAGAAAAGGGTAGGTTTAGAGCTAGTAGAGATGGTAGGGTTGTGTTTATGCAACATTTTGTAGTAACGTTTTGTATAAGCTTCTGCTGCTTTGGACATGGGGTCTGCCTAGACTCATTTGTAGCCAGTACTTGGTATTGTGGTAGAGGTGCTCCTCCATATGGCAATTTAAAGAATGAAAGTTAAGCTACTCTTCTGTGTCTGACTCTTTCACCCCTTTCTCCACAAAAAAAAGATAATGATTAGTTGGCTAATTACCTGTTTTTTAAATCCTCTGTAATCTATTTAAGACTCACCTTTTAGTAATCTGCTTAATCCTAATACTCAAACTCATATAATGTCAAAGATTAATGAATTGGTGCTGCAATTACACTTGAACTTTGAACATATGGGTGCATCTGGAGAAGTGCTGCAAGGTGTTTGGGGCTCTGGAGGCTGCAGTGCTGCATCAAGTGTGGGATGCAGCGTGGGCTAAAATGTGCTGGGACTGTGTAGGACTGACTAATGGGGGCATTGCTCCATCTAGATGTCTTCCAGGTGTGTAGTTGCAAAGCAGCCAGGCATCTCAGCTGCATGACTATTTAAACACATTTGGTCTGTATCAGGAAAAAAAATCAAGAATTCCACAAAGTTAAACCCAGTGCGGGACCTGAAGAGAGAGAGTGGAGGGGGGGAGATAGAAGTGGCACTTCCTGCTAATTCCAGCCCAAATTAATATTAATATTCCTGAGGGAGATGGAACAATATGTGGGAATTTTTTTGTTATTCTCCCACCCTCAGTCTAGTTGGTGTGTTTAGTGCGCAGAATACCCAGGCTTTGCTGACAAGATGAGACCATTTGTCAAAGTGGCTGACTTGCAGGGTGTTTATGTGACTCACTCTGTCTATTGACCTCTCCACACCCCTGATTGACAGCAAGTGTCACTGTTATTCTGTTGGTGCACAGAGGCTCTTTGTTTGATTAAAAGTTGCTTCAGCTTAGTCTTGTCAGGGAAACTTATTTCCATGAGGAAGGATAGCGGAGAAAGGGATCTCCTATACAAAGCACTCTTGTTGCTGTGCAGTTTGGAAAGTATTCTTGATTATTGATGTGATTTACCTGGCTTCACAAAATCAGGTTTTTGGAGTGGGGTTCCTGATACTGTATTTCTTTCTTTGGTGGAGGATGGCAAATTTGTTTGGGTTGGGACCAGTACAGGTCATTTCAGCAAATATTAGATTGTGCTGTATTATTTAATGAACTCCTTCTAATGAGGCAGTTCCAAGCACACATAGTATTTGTTCAGTTTCACTATGGTTGATGTATATTGTGTTGGATCAAGCTTGCAGGCATGTTACTATGAGAGTGAATGAGAGTGAATCTCAGGATTTTTCTCTTTAGTGTAATTCTACTTTCATACCACTGTTTGTTATGTTTCTGTTATTTCTGCCACCTGGCCCTCAGGTGGCATTTCAGCAAGGAGCAAAAGAGAAAAAGGAGGACTGTGATGTGCATTGCCTGTTTATAGTGTCTCATATTGATGCAAGGAAGGTGTGTGTATGTATGTATGTGTGTTTGTGGGGAAGAGAAGCAATGAAATCATGTGGCACGTGGCCTGGGAAAACAACTTTCTATTTGAAGAAATAATGGTGTTTGAATTATAGCATATTGTTCTGATCTGCTTTTCTGTGTGACTTCTGTCAACTAAAATAATTTACATAGCTTCGTATATGCACAGATCTGTTCCATCTGAGCAGGGAGTCCAGGCAGTTGTAGTTTGATATTTACAGGGAAAATCACATGGGATAGCAAAAGTGTGATGAGAGTCTTTAAAGATAAGCTGGAGGAAGTCAGGCTTTTAGTCAGAACATTTTTCCTGTAGAAAAGGAAACCAAACATTCTCTCATTGATGTAAAATTGCAGGTAAAAGCTTAATTTTGACCTGTATTTTGAAAACTAGAAGACTAAAACATCTAAAAGGTTGGACTGGTCTTGGAAACACTCATAAAAGTTATTAAAAAAAATAAATTTCATGCAATGTATGAAGAACTGTTAAATAGTAGTTTTAGGATAGCAGAAAAAATGAGATACTGACATAGGGTGGATTCTTAGTTATATGAATAGCGCTGCTTAGATTTGGCCCATGTCTTGAGATTTGACTACTTTGTTGGAGTTGGGAGAAAAATGCTTGGCTGTGATTTTTTTTTTTTTTTTTTGGTAGCAAACAAGCTTTAAAGTTAATGAAAAGGCCCATGCTAAAAGAGGACTTTGATACGCAAAGATCTGTATACTGATCTTGCTGTGAACTAATAATGCTTTATCTTCAGAAAAGTAATTATTTCTATGGCAACTCCTTACGTTCCTATAAATAGTATTCAGTGCCACATGATTCAAAGCAAGCAAAACTGATGGAAGGAAATGGCTATTCAAACACAATTAGCTCCAATAAGCAGAGTAGCAATTCTTGGGATTTGTGCTTGTTCTTTTGGTATGACTGTTTACTTACTTAAGTTTATATGAAAGCACTTCTAATAGAAATAGTGGAGATAACCTTTGCAAAAGTGAGAATGTAGAAGGTGGGGAGGTGTCAAATACAAGAGGGTTGCTATATATTGATGTGGGAATCGGTGTAATTCTGTTCTATAAAGGGGTCATGCAGTGTGGGACGTCTATTTAACAGCTTGAACCTACAGCTGAGGAAGAAAGTGAAGAGCAGATTCATTTTGAACAGAGGGAGAAACTCTTAGGATATGATTACTTGGGATGTTGAACTGAGGATGCTACCGCATGGCTGTAATAGCGACAGCCATCCAGGAAAGTGCACTGCAGTTTTCCTCTGAGCTGTGTGTTTGGGTGTGTGGAATGAAAAGGTAAGAAAATGCCCCAACTTCGCAAATCAGGTGTAGAGAAATGGGCATATCCAGAAGGAAAAAATGTCCTCATACCACATAGAGAAGGTGTGGTCACAGCTATCAGATATCAGTTGGATAATCAGTCTGGCCTACATTTGTGGTCAGTTTGATCTAACAGAGTTCAGCCAAACTTTGTGTAATTATTGAAGAACCAAAGATCATTGATTGGAAGAATATCAATCTAAATGAGTAATTGTGTTTTTCATATCTGCACTGAAATGTGTTCAGATAGAAACTAAGAGGTCCTGGCTCAGTCTCGCAGGGAAGGATGCCACATCCTGAGTCAGTGTTGCTGCTTCCTGTCTCATCTGGAGCCTTTTTTGCAATACTTGCCTGGGCTCCTGGTAACTCATGGTATGTGACAAACTCACAGCTTGAACTGGTGGGACTACAGAGAGACTATTTAAAAAAGATTAAACAGTCTTTTAGTGAGAGGAACATTGCCGGTGCAAAAGTAATGTGGAAAAGGAAGCAACGGGGATATAAAAACAAAACCAGGCTTCAGGTAATTTTATAAGAGGCTTAACAAGCAGCAAATTTTCATTACAAACTTAGGGAAGAGTTTCCTACTTGGGATCATGAAATAACAAATCCATTCAATATCAGAGGGGACTAGAGTATACTCAGAAATGAAAAAGTAAGGAGTTGGAATCCTTGGCTTGTTATTATCAAGAAAACAATAACACAGTGACTGTAGGAAGAAATGGTTTAAAATAAACAGGTCTAGAAGGCACTTAAGAAGGAATTTTGAAGGACTTCACTAAGGCCTTTGATACAGTCTCCCACAGTATCCTCCCAGAGAAACTGGCTGCCCATGGCTTGGATGGGTGTACTCTCCACTGGGTTAAAGACTGGCTGGAGAGCCGAGCTCAGAGAGTGGTGGTGAATAGAGTCAAATCTGGTCACAAGTGGTGTCCCCCAGGGCTTGTTATTGGGGCTGATTCTTTTTAACATCTTTATCAATGATCTGGACAAGGGGATTGAGTGTACACTCAGTAAGTTTACAGAAAACACTAAGTTGGGTGGTAGTGTTGACCTGCTTGAGGGTAGAAAGGCTCTGCAGAAGGATCTGGACAGGCTGGATCAATGGGATGAGGTTCAATAAGGCCAAGTGCCAGCTCCTGCGCTTGGGTCACAACTACATGCAGTTCTACAAGCTTGGGGAAGAGTGGTTGGAGAGCTACCTGGCAGAAAAACACCTGGGGATGTTGGTTGACTGTCCACTGAACATGAGCCAGCAGTGTGCCCAGGTGTCCAAGAAGGCCAACAGCATCTTGGCCTGTGTCAGGAACAGGGTGGTGAGTAGGACTTGGGAGGAGATTGTCCCCCTGTACTTGGCACTGGTGAGGCCTCACCTCGAGTACAGGGGGACAATCTCC
>VZRU01015227.1:265118-354311 GCA_013398155.1 Pedionomus torquatus
GGGGGGGATGGCTGCGATGCTGTATAGGGGGTCGCCACTTTTGTCTGTGGGGACACAGGAGGTGCGACAGACATGAAGGGCCGACCTGCAGGCTCCATTCGGGCCTATGGGGAAGGGATTTTTAGTGAAAGTGGAAAGGGAGAAAAAGAAGATAGAGAGGGAGGGAGGGAGAGAGACAAAGAGATTATAAAGTCAAGGTCTAAATGTGCCTGTCATTAAAAATTAAGGGGCGGATTACAGCATGCAGGAAGTATTAGCAAAAAATGCAGCAAGAGACAATTCCGTACACTAACAAGCCAGGACCGTGCAGTCTGAAAATACACCAGCCTGTCCCTCTGTGGGGCAGGCAGCTGTACCCAGTGAGTCACTGGTCCTCCTCTGGGGAAGAGTAACGACCCAAAGAGAGTGCTTCCCAGAATGCCACAGGCCATGACAGAGGACACCAGGCAGAGCAAGAGACTCTGTGGACACCTCTTCAGCTCAGCAAGAGCAGAGTTAAACCACGTCCTAGAGCATCCATCAAGCCTTTAGGTTGGTTAGCTCAGGCCTTGCACTGGTCAGTGGTACAAAATGCAGAAATCCTGAACTGCTTCAAAGCACGTGAAGAGGAAGCTCTGTGCAGGAATATTACCGAGACCCTTCCACTCCATAGGCCTGGATATTCCAGACTGGCAAGGAAAAAAATGATAGAAAATCGGGAGAGCTGAGGTTTCCTAGGAAAACTTCCCCACAAAGAAATGTTTAGAGACCTGCAAAAAAAGTCAGCTTGAGGAAAAAAAGCTATACATGCAACTATTATGTTAAGCAGAAAAAAGAAAGGAAAATCAGGGAAAAGCTGATTAAGGGAAGGAGCAATGGGAAAACAGCAGGCAATGGTTTAGTCTACTTCATGGGGTTTGCTCAAGTTAAATTGATTCTCTAAAATTTTAAGCCCATATTCCTGTTAAAAATTAAAAAGATGATTACATTACTCAAGTTTATAAACATCCTCCTAATACAAAGTGGTTTGGCTACAACGGAAGTTGTGAATTTCAGTGCACAGCGTAGAAACATGCCTTAGAAATGCAATACCGACATGGCAACTGACCAACACTGGGTTCCTATCCTTCATTAGTAGATACTTTGCCACGAGTTAGCCCTGTTATGCTCATTTGCACTGTATGAGCAGGTTTACATATCACTTTGTTTTTAAATAGAGGTGCACAGAGTTTCTATATGCGTAGAAAAACACCAAAAGGATTAGTGTCAAAAACAACAGTGATTTACAACACACAAGGAGTGTGACTCTACCTGTCACATTAGGTCTGGAAGGCAAAAGTATAACAAAGCTCTGGAGCTAAATCCAGGTGTTCACATAACAAAACAGGAGAGAAATCTTCATCTCTTGCAAGTGTTAGTCTGTAAATTACCATTCTCCCAATCACCCAGGTTAATGAATTTTCAAGTAGCAACACCTGACCTTAATTGTGCCCTGTATAAGGCACCACGGGTGTGCTGAGCTTCACTTTTGACACCTGAGACAGCAAAAGGCAACAGGAAAAATAAAAGCGGCATAAAATAGACAGAGAGGGAGACCCAGGCATAACAAAACAGCTATCTCTGAATAGCAAGACCTTGGAAAATCTTGAATTTGTCACTTAAAGCACACACAGTGAACACACATTTTGATGCCTGTTGTAGCATCCCATTTGAAATAACAAGTTCAAAATCTAACAAGCAAAGTGAGACATAATGAGATCTTCACTACCCAACTCTGAAGACTGTGGACAGATAAGTAAAGTATTCTTTGGGCAAAGAGTAGTCTTTCAAAATATGAAGTGGACAGATTACCAGCATTTTGGGAAAGGTGGGTTTTTAATCTTAGATATATTTGAAACCGAGAGGAATTTTCCTTGTAGCCATTGAAGACTGTCATTTTCACAGTGAGCAAATCAAGCAGGAGAGGGAAGGGAACATTGTGTAACTCAGGAGGGAGAGCCCCTTCCATCTCCACAGAATCAAATTAGATTTCCACAACCATGAAAGCTATCCAGCGATACTTTATAGAAGAAGTTTGAAACAGATCATTGTCCTTCTTCATTCTTATAACTATGTGATGTCCTTCTGTGTGTCTTGGAAAATTACGTATTACATACTATCAATTCATATTTGTAACATTCATCTTAATGACTATCTGGAACTCTCAGAAAGGCTATAAAAAGAACAATATCTATTTTCTAAAACCGTAACCATGCTAATATTTTAGCAGTTTTTTTCTATAATCAAACTGCTATCTCTTTTCATATGCCAGTTGCTTTTTCAGTTGGTTAGAGAATTCCAGTCAAATAGAGCACTAGAAATTTACACATATTTTCTAATCCAAGAAATCGTTGTGAAGTTACTGGCACCTGGTAAATGAGGGAAGAGCAGGCAGAACTCACCCATTTTTAACCTGCTGTGCAGTTAGCCACTGGCCAACCAGTGTAACTTCCTAGCTTTGTGGCCAGCCAGCCTCAGTGTCATCTCCCTGCTGAGCCAAGCATGCTCTGTTCTGCCCTCTTTGCTGAAGGGGATGACACAAGGGTGACAAGGGGAGAGAGAGCAAGGGAAGGGATATGCTGGAAAAGTCTCCACGAATTCTGCCACTTGTAGCAACCTGCCTGAATTAATTTCTTTTGCCAGCTTTATCACTGAAGCACTGTGAAATAATCCCTCTGAAATAACTGTCCGGAGACTAATCTGCCTAAACCAGCACGTCTCAGCATCACTGCAACTGCAACTACCTTTTAATTGAAATTACAATTTTTCCAACACCGTTGTTTCCTTTCTTGCCGAACAGTTTAACATTTTCCACTGCCAGTCTGATTTATTAGTTATTTAAGTTCCTTGGGCCAGACCTATACAGAAAAAAACCCATGTTCTGTAGTTTCAGTGATAGTAAATTTGCCACCAGTTTACTCAGAATTTTTTATCGTGGCTTCAAATTATAATTTTACATGGTTCATTTAAGTTGGATTCTTGGGAAGTTTTAGGGCAATCCACTCATGCACGTCATGTGTGTCATGCATGAAGTACAGAAATATACCTTTTCTTGGATTTATGCATAGAAAGGAATTAAAATTGATGAAACCTTGAAACATGGAAGGCCCTTAACAGGGAGCAGTCTGAATAGTTTATTTTTTAAATGGCTTTAATCAGGTAACATAAAAATTCTTGGGGTTTAATTAAATGACCAATTGCCAGCAGCACTACAGACCTGACAAGATCAGTGACTTCACTGCAGTAAACTTCAAATTTTTCTCTAAAAGATCACAGAGAGCATAGCCATAGCAAGAATTTCATGTTAAAACCAAAACTTTAGGAAACAGTAACATTTCAGTTCTCACAGCAGTACTCTCTCTCCTCTGTCAGATACATGCCAGACATACCCGAGTGCCTCATCTTTTGCATCTACCCAGCCCCTGCAGGACCGATGCACCCATACACATACACGAACCATCTGCTGATATACATGCACCAGGTGTTGCACTCATGCAGTGAAAAAATTTGGACAACAATTTAGCAAGCTACATTCCTGGGCTGAGTACTACATTACTATTAGACAACTTTGAAGCCAGCAGGCACTGCAGAAAAGTTACAAATCCAAAAGAGTGCAGCCACGTCAGCTTTCACATCGTGCCACATGTGCTTTCTGATTTGAAAATGAGATGTTTTGTCTTATTTTTAGTTATTTATCTGATGTACCAATGCCAGGTGTAGTGGCCTGTGGTTTTAGTTTTAAAAAGCTTGCTTCTCTAGCTTGAATCTGGGGCCTTGGAAGGACTCAAAATTGACAGGAGTGAAGACAACTTCTCATAGCATCTTGCCAAAGGATTTCCACAGGTAACTGGTGCAGTTAATACTGACATCATGGCTGTTCAGGAACCTGTTGAGCCTGACAACAAAACCAGCTTAAGTGGCAATTCTGCTGTGTTTGGAAGAGCTCCTCAAGAAGTGCACCAGTCAACTACCACAAAAAGGACAAAAAACTAATGAAAACACAACAGACCTGAGTCCCGGGCTTCAATGAGTTAAAATCTTTTGAAACTCCCAACAAGAGATACCCAATCTGCCTCAGTCCACAATTGCTATCAATTTTAGCACTTTTGCTTTGACCATATATCTATGGTTACTGTTTCCATTTCCACCAAATATGGTAGAAAACACTTGAGTAAAAACTACTGGATTACTCCTTATATAGATATACCTGCCTTCAGGTCTTGGTTATTCACTAGTTAACTAGAGAAAGATCTCAGTGAAAGAATTTCATTCAACTTCTTAACAGCTGTTCTTTTTATTTTGTCTTTATTCAACATTAGTTAATAAAATTCTATGGGGAGGGCTGTATCATGCCTTCAAAGAAGGGCTTCTGTGCACACAAAAACCCGCAAAAACAGAAGGTTTCAGGGCTGAATTCCCTGAAAAAGTGATTCCTGAAAAAACAATTCTATGGCAGTGTATGTCAATAACATAGAATAAGAAAGAGAAAAAATCCTGAGAAGAAATCCCACTTGAGACAGAGGTCTCATACATTTTGTTGGGCGTTGGTTCTCAAACTAAAGTCTTCTTGTTACCTTGCTGGATTCCTCCAGTTGAGTGCCTCGTTTCCAGGCCTCGGAGAACATGGAACTGACAATACTTTGGGAACGGACATGTCCAGCTGGCTGGGTGTCAGACACTCCACTGTCAGACTGATTAGAATGGTTTGATTGAGATTCTGTTTAGAAAAAGATAAGAACAGTTAGCGTATGTTTCTGAATGTAAAGTTGGTGTCCTTATAATGCAACTCTGTATGACACTTTTTGGTCACACCTGTTAAACATGTTATCCCACCAAAGAACATTGTTCCCACTCCCTACTACGTAAGCTCAGCTCACATCCAGGCCACTGTTGTCTGGAAAACAAAACAGTGCAACAGAAACCTGGTATTAACCAAATCTGAAGCTCCATAAAGACGAGAACATGTCAGACATGCTGCAGACTAAAACCACACTGCAGTTACATCGGTTCTGAAACATGCAACAGCTCCTGCCCTTTCCCATAAGATGGGAAAAGCCCCATCTCACAATGCACACAGCCCGCTCTCTCCAGTGCTCCGTCCCAGCATAACCTTAGAAACAGGCACTGGACATAGGCTGAGGACAAGCAAACTACGCTAGCCGAGGTTGCAGTCTGCTTCTGACTGCTCCATTCCTCAAGGGAAGCAAAGGAATGATATGTATACTGCAACCAACAAACACAGATGATGCTCTGTGTCTACAGGGTATCTTAAAAACACAGCTGCAGCCCCTGCCAGATGGATTTAGCCTGCCTGGCACATGCCTTCTGTGTAGTCCCAAGTTGTCCCGGGGAAAAAGCATCTAGGCACAGGCTGGACTGTAGCTCTGGCAGAACACACATGGCTGGTGGGCTGTGGCTCAGCTACCCAGAGGACAAACTTTATCAGAAAAACACCCAGCTTAGATGGAGAAATTGTCAGTAACTGAGAATTTACTGCTACACCTGGCAAGCTGTTCCACACCATCTTAAACACATGGTGCCTTCCCAGTTAGGCTGAATTTACTTAGATCATTCTCACAGGCTACTTCCTGAACCTTTCCAGTTCAGTAACATTACTTCCTGATTGGTGTCTGTGATGGACAAAACATTTTTTACACAATAACCTGTTTTCATTAATGAAACTTGCCCCCTGGGGGTTCAAAACAACCTGGCAGAGTGTCAGTCAGCTCTGAACAGTGAAATGAGGCTGATAAACCATTCATCATTTTTAAAAATTTTATGTGCTACAAAAAAACAAGCCTTGGTCCTGCTGAGAGGTAAACAGGAGCATGTTACTGCATGCACACACAGTTTGACACAGGAACAGAAACAGAAAAGTTTGTCTCTAAAGACACCTTTTGGATCTTTGCCTTTGGGCAGGGACTATTGCTTACTTTCCAATTTCAAATATTTCAATCAACAAAATCAATTTATGAGATACACACACAAGGCTCTATGAATCATTAAAACATAGATTTGCTTTGTCTTTTCAGGTAGGTTAAGACCAAGGCATCAGGAATTTGAAAGGAAGTTCCCTCTTCTCAATATCGGAAAAACATTCTTTTCTACGTTCCAAATGCATACACCACTGCAGGCAATATAATACAATAGGGGGTTTAGGTGTTTATAGATATATATTAACATAAAGTCTATGTTTTAGATGAAATAAAATATAAAAGACTTTGGAGAAACAGTCCATTTTCTGCAATAGTCTCTCCTGGGGTCTCCAGATAGCAGATGATAAAAAAGGTAGTCAAATGTTTCTATTATGAGACAGATCACATTATTACCTGGCAAACTAGATGAGCTGGAGCCTGACTTGATACTGGAGCTAGACAAGGAAGTCCAGTCATATGCTGATTCTGTTCTCTTCAATGCTTCCTGATAGTTCATGTATAGTTGCTTTCCATACTGAGGAAAATGACAGACAAATTTAATAACTGTATAAGGTGGTTACCCTTTTCATAGTACAGAGATCCACCTCTGGCCTCTCTGTTCCACCATTCTTACACCTCCAGAGAAAAACAATAGAGTCTTTGTTAAGGAGCTTCAGCAACATTAATTCAGTGCAAATTTTGTTTTCATAGAAGTGGCAGCTCCTTTACCTTACCCTTACCTTTCGCCTTTCTATTAGTGAACTGCTGAAAGAAAAAGTTTACTTATACTAAAAGACACAGCATATCAAGCAAGAAATTGGCCAATGAATAAAGTCAGCCAACCTCAGGATCTTAGAACACAATTCTGCTTTCTCAATTCTCTTCTTTTCCCATAAGCCTACTTTTTAAAATCTTTACGGGAGATGGCTAAATCTAGCCATGATGTCAGTTAGAATTTCAACATGTGACAAAGAGGTGCAGCAGAAAGAAGAAGAAAGGACCCAATTACTGAATGATCACAACAAGAAAGCCTAACAATATGCAAGAAAATCGTACAGTTCACCTTCAGAATAGTTAAACAGAGAGAAGTTAGATTTAGTGTGTACTTTGCTAAGTAACTGTAAATGGTAAGAACATGATAATGACAACAACTTAGGACAACGGCTTAAGACTGCCTAGAGGAGGTTACCTTAGCAATACGGATGCCATTGATCCATTGGTGTAGAGTTCTCACATCATCACAGCAGAGATACTTGATATACTGGGATTTCTTCTGAATCTGAGGATGCTGCAGAAAAAATGTTAATCCTCATCAATATTTTAATAGCTAGGAACGCAAGGAAAGCCTTTGTCTGTTGAGGTCTATACAGACAAACTTAATGCTGAAAGCTCTTCAACAATAATCTGTATTTTCAGCCCACTTCAAAACACTTGGGAGTATTCCAGGAGGTGGCAGGGAGGATTGCTTCACACAGAGACTGGCAGTGTGCACCAATTTCAGGTTTGAAACACTAAGAAAGGGTGAATTTTTCAATATTTTAGTATTTAGTACTTCTACCTACTAACTGATACAGTGCTCTCATCCGAAATACTCGTGGTCTCACATGCATGTATAAAAAAAAGAAAAGGCACTGTAGTTATTAATTCAACAGTCAGAAAAGAAGTGTATATTTTTCAGAAATCAGACGCTGGAAATCATTCTGGATGGATTATTCAGTGGTTTCCTGTCCATGCTGTAGAAGTTATATGTCTCACAGCTGTTTGGGCAACTCTGAATACTCAAGTTCTTATAATTTCCTGTGTTAGCTTACAGTTCAGTGACTCAAGAGTTTTGCTAGATGATCATAGGTATTTAGGTTTCACTGAAGACTGCCTGAAACATATATCAAAGAACTTTTAACCTCTTTTCAGAATATTTTCTTCTGTTGTCTTCCAAACTATTTCAAAATGAACATGAATATGTTTATCTCCATAAACAGAATATATATGACCAACTTCATTATGATGTTAGATAATTGTTTTCGTTTTCCACCACCAGCTTCTTTCACTTATATGTTGTATAACAGAGAAGAATCTGTAGAAGCATAAAAAAATACTTCACTAACAAGCCATCTTTTGCCTTGACTTGTTAAAATTTGGCTATACAGAAATAAAAGAACCTCTTAGGAATCTAACATTTACAACCAAGGAACTAATATGTAGTATACAATACTACAAATATTATATTTAGCAATATAAGAAAAACTGTCTTGCACAGTAAGGATTCAAATTAAAAAAAGGAAGCAAACATTTAAAGACAAATCCATTCTGGGTTTCAACGAGAACTGGCCTTTCAGTTTGTATTTGTCTTTCACTTCCCCAAAAACATGTTCATGTTTTGGAGATATTTCCCAGCTTAGCGACTCTTTGTGGCACAAAACTGAGAAAATAATATTAACTGAAAAAATAATTCACTATTAACCTGTCAGAATTGACAGAAAATTACATGTAAGCAGAAGAAATACATTTTCTTCAAGGAATTTATAAATACCTACAAACACTGACATTGTTGATTTTTATTGCACTCAGTTAACTGCATCAATGAACTATAAGAACATGGAAAATATTTCCCATTTCAGCTGTAAGCTTTCTCCCTTAACATCATGTCCCATACTTGATATTCAGTGTTTACCTCTCAGTGGGTCCAAATGCACATTGTCGTGTCTATTGGAAGATTAAATTATTTTTTTTACACAGTGGACAGGCAGCCACATACTCCAGACACATAAACCACTCTAATATAGTGACATATCCAACACCATATGAACTACAAATTAGGGGAGATAAGACATCAACGGAAACCTCTAAGTGCAACTTAGTACCCATATTTTGTTAATTGCACCATTTTCAAGTCCATGAAAACACTTTACTTGCTATGAACATACTATGAAAACAGTTTTAAAATAGCTTTGTAGCTAGCTATGCTGCAGGAACTGGCATAATCTTGAACACTGTGTGGGAGGTCAAGAGAGACTGAGAGTTGATGCAATTCAAAATAACTTGAAGTACTTAAGTTATTAATCTCACAGTTTAAGATCAGGTCACTGCTGTCACAACATTTTTTCCTACTTGTTCTCCCTACCTGTCCTTCATACTCAGAAGTTACTCCCTTTACAGCACCCTTTTTCCCTCAGGTTGGGCAATATGGGTAGAGCTGACTCTAATACCAATTTCTGCACAACTCTGGACCTCTGCTCGGAGGCAACTCCCTGAAGTTAGCCTTTCAAGGGGTATTAACACACTGAGCCTGAATTGTTGTAAGGTACAGAGTTGCCAAAGGGACAAAAAAAAATCAGCGTTATGTTTTAGAGTATGATGAACAACTAAATAGAATGGGACATATTAGTCTGGAAGCAAGACAATTCAGGGCAATATGAAAACATTTACAAATTCATGAGGAAAATGGAGAACAGGCAACAATTGTTCACTAATTGTTCACTTCCTATACAAGAATGAGAGGAAAATGAAATGGAAAGCAACTGATGGTTCAGAATAAGTACAAGGGTGTACAAGTACCCAACTGCTGCAGCATTCTAGAAGTTTCTTGGAATCCCAAAAGAGACAGAACATACTCAAAAAGTAAGAATGCTCTTATGGCTATTAAACACCCAAGATTTCTGGCTTTCTACATTTCTAAAGGTTGAAAAAATATTCTGTGGAAGTATTTCTGCAAGACTGTCCTGTACTTCTCATTTTTCCCTAAACAACTTACAAAGAAAGACCACTGTCAGTGAAACATAGAGTGCTAGATGAATCCAATAAAGCCATTCTGCTGCTGCTTCTGTGATATTTTTTCCTCCCTCACCACATAGTCCACACGATCTTCTGGCAGGAGAAGGAAATCTGTCAGCCTGATGGGGAAGAAAGTGATTCATAGCCTTTTCTTCCCTCTGCACTAGTCCCTGCACAGCATTTTCTCATTTGTGTACTGTATTTCTGACAAGGACGGTCATTACAACGACTCCACAGAAAATATAGCTAAACATAGCTTTCTCATTGTCACTGTAACTTATGGCAATTTAGATTTTTCATGTGCAAAATGGAAAAAATTTAGAGACGCACTCTGAAAACTGACAGGCATAGTTTTCCAATTGTTATATTACTCTAGAAAGCATATTCTATAATCTCTCTCAGGGTTGTTAATCGTCTCTTGTTCAACATTTGAAAATGCAGTTATTATGAGGGACTAAGATTAGTGTTGAAATGTCTCAAACTCTGTAATTGCTCTTTTCAGTATCAGAATTTTAAAAACAATTAACAAGTTACCTTTAGCACTAAACAGTAGTCTGTGGGTGCTTTGTATTTGTTCCGATAGTCCTGTCCATAGTAAACATTGACATGATCTAGCTGTAGAAAGCACACGAGATCTCGCGAGACCTATTAAATACAAAAGTAATAAATTACAAGCCATTTTTTTCTTAGAAAACCACACACAATGACAAAATCAGTCTATTGTTAAGATCCAATGCTAATATAAGGTCTAGTTAAGACCTAAATTAGTTTCAATCTGATTCAAAAACTACCAGTACAAGGAGGAGATCCAGCCACACATAAAATCTTGCATCAGATGTTCTACTTTTAACCAGGATATTCTTTTCCCAAATTCACTCATTTTTTTTGCGTCTTGTCAGGATTTTGCCTTTTGACAACATTTTACACCAGTTTATTCAGAGTTTGTAATCAGTAGAAAGTAAACAGGATTGGTGGACCAGGAAATTTTTAACAGCTGCTGGTTACGTTTCATCTTGATAACAATCAAATTGTCCAAATTCCCACATGACTGTGAGTATAATTCTCTTGATGTTCAGCCGTGATTATAGGGCACAGAATTTCAACAGGCTATCTTGCATACAGATTGTTTTAATGAAGCAAAAGGCTGGGGAAAGAACATCTGAGATGTATTCAGCTCTCGCGGCAGCTGATGTGCTGACAGAGGCTTCCTCTTCATTGCCAGCTGTGTGGGAAGTGAACTTCCTGTACTGGGGATCAGCTGATGTTGTGAAGACTCACGGACAACCTGAACTCGCAGTAGTTCAGCCTTGAAGCTGCAGTGCATTTTCATCAGCTTCTGTTACTTTTTATTACTGATACATACAGAACAGCAGTGACACTGAAGAAGTGGTAATATATTTACCAGTTTCAAAAACCGAAGCACAAATTAGTCCAAAAAGAATCCCATTTATATGAAATATCCGAAACCAGTAAAAATACACAAACTGATTGTGGAGCTAGTCTGCTGGAGGAGCAATTCGGTCCTTCAGCTGAACTCTGCTTGAGAAAAGATAGCCTCTGAATGCCACCAAACATTTTTCCTCAAGTGCTTCTGAACACATAACCCACTCAAAACACAGACCTTTGTCTTCTTGTATTTTTAAATTTGGAGTTACACTTGTCACATCAAGTGCTACCACAGTAATCTACACAGTATTTTGATGATAAAGCTGCACTTTTAATAAAGGGATGTGGCACTAGGCAGTGCACAGCTAAAAATTTAAAGGCTGACTCTTGAGTGCATGATTTACCAGCAATAAACAATTTGGGGAAATTGCTTTAAAACAGCATACCTTTGCCTTCCCTTTAGGGACATAGTAGATTCCAGAAGCTCGAAGAAGAAAGTAACGTTTCTTCCAAGACTTCTTACCATCCTCTTTCAGCCACAAAACTCCCTCAATCTCTGGCACAGTTACAGAACTTCCACAGAAACATTCCTGCCAATAAACACAGTGATTTGGGAAGAGAGAACAAAGCAGAACATCCAGCGTGCAGTGGTTTGTTCTTAATGACTGAAATTCTCAAATTCTTTATCTAAGAAATGCGCCCGTAACAGGGACAGCCTTTTTTTTATGCCGTAATAAGAATTAGAGATTAATTCAAGAAGCTGGAAGGTAATACAAACACAACAGGGGATCTTAGTGTTTTCTCAGTGCAAGAATTGCAACAAAAATATTAGCAGCTACTGTAAAGATTTTCTAACCACTGCTTATCAGTAATAGATCCCCCAATGGCTTTACATGCTTACCTTATAGGCATAGCCTCATAAATCCATACACAAAACCTCATTACATATTCACCAGATACATCTATATTTCATTCTATGAATTCCTACTAAATGCCAACACTAAAACGTCTGTTAAGGTTCTATTTATAAAGAGATAACAGAAGAAAACAAAGGCTTTAAGTACAGTCCAGATTAATTTGTAGCAGAGAGATTTATGAATAATCCTAGAAGACAGAGAGAATTATAGACAGAATTACATGTCATGGCTTTGAGCATCTTTTTGATCCACAGTATTCACACGACCACTTATTAAAACCCATATAAAATCCACTAAGAGCATGCATATGCTACTTATAAATTAAATTGTATTAAGTATAATCCAAAATGAAATATTCAAAACATTTACTTTTGTGTAACTACTGAAATCATAGTCATTATTCTGTAAATCAAGTGAAAGCTAAGACACTTCAGCATGGTTATGGCTCTACAAAAATGTCACAATGCTATTCAGGTTTCGGCTTATGTAGGCTATCTTTACTGTTTGCTTTATCTGCTCCACGCTTTTTTTTGTGTGCTTACTTCTGTAAACTATATAAGGAGTTCTATATTAATTGAGTTCCTTTTCTGTTAGTAATTTTAAAAATGTAATATCTGGTTGCTTATTTTAAAATGTAATTCAAACAATGTTAAACTACTTTGCTTACTTTTAAAATATTAATGTAGATCATTCACTGAACGAATGCTAGAGAATTTAGAGAATAACCATTTGGAGAGTACTAGTGAAAAAATCTCTACCACCACAGGTGAAAAAAACAGGTGACAGTTTGGCAAATTTCTACTGGTTTTAGTCATGGTTACAGGTAACCTCATTTGGATTATCACTGTGTATGGTACTTTAAAGAAAATAAAGACACATTTTTATTAACTGATATTATCCTAAATAGTGTAACATCAAAATAGTAATTTATCTCAAATGCAACACATTTCGTTCACAGTCGTTCCAGAATTACATTCAGCTCTGTCCATCAATTTCAATCATCATATTCTTCTAGAGTTTAGCTTCCAAGTCTGTAACAACCTCTGTGACTTTTTTGTTTTGGCATTCTCACCTCTAGCAGCACCTCTTTATTTCTGTCTGCCATCTCAGAGGTTTCCTTCTTCCCCAGAAGATAGTTCTGTAACAAGAGAAAGCTTAATCTTTCTATAGGCATTCCAAAATCAAGCCAAGTCAGAATCATAGAATGGTTTGGGTTGGAAGGGACCTTAAAGATCATCTTGTTCCAACCCCCCTGCCATGGGCAGGAAGGGACACCTTTCACTAGACCATGTTGCTCAAAGCCCCATCCAGCCTGGCTTTGAACACTTCCAGGTATGGGGCACCCACAACTTTGTTCCAGCCCCTCACCACCTTCATGGTAAAGAATTTCTTCCTAATATCTAATCTACATCTCCCCTCTTTCAATTTAAAACCGTTACCCCTCATCCTATCACTACACTCCCTGATAAAGAGGAGTGGCCCTTTATTTTTCATAGGGAGTTACTAAATACTCCTTGTCTTCTTAAAAGGAACCTAATTGTTCATAGGTACTATATAGTAAGAAGTTTTGTACTCTTCTTTGTCTTTCAAGGGACTGGGACAATGAAAATCTGCCTTCTAACTCCTACCTCATACTGGAAAGAAAAAATATTCACAAACTTTAGACAGTTCAGTATTTTAAACCAGGGAGTTCATGCTGGTATCTCCTTCTTGTTGACAGCGCCTACCATATGTACTGATAGTAAATGTATTAATTACATGCTTTTAAAAAAGAAGTCAGAGTTTTTGTTTTTTTCTGCTTCATAACTTGAATAAGAGCTGTTTTTCAATTCCTCCTTAAAAAAAATAAAAATCAAGTGAACTGATGATGTCCTAAAGGATGAGTGTGCAAAACTGACAGTTTAAATCCAGGATGTTACCACATAGATGCCCCGACATAAAAATAATCTATGACCCCAAAAAAGAATATATTAGGTAAGAGTTAAAAGAGAGATCAAGTGATATTCTTTCCAGTTAAAAGTCACTCTTAAGAGTCACTTTCTGCTTTTGCGTTTCTTTTCCTCCCCTCCCTTACATTACTGAACTGCTGTCAGATACACAATCTGTAGCTATTATTTAAGAGAAGGGAGGCTTTTGAGGCCATCTGAGAGAGAAGAGGGGCCTTTGTTTTCCTAACCTGGGAACAGGAAACACAAGTGAAGACACCATGGAGTAACTATTCTCTTTGATTCCTTCTTACCGTTCTTGCTAGCAACAGTGGAGAGGCATTACAGTTAGCAGTATCTGTCAACACCTTTCTTGCATATTTACATCTTTCAACAGCACTAAGTATTGGTGTAAATTCCATGAAACCTCTTGCCTTCATCTCCATGAAAACTACCCACAAACACATCAGCAAAAAGATTGCTTCAGCTCATGGTTTTCTGCTAGGGCCTTGATTTTGTGCAACCACAATACGGGTGTACATGGTGCTGCAACATAAAGTTGCCTAGCATTTTAATACATACATGAGTATAAAAATAAAAGTATGGAAATTAATGCTATCAAAAAAAGTAAGAAACTGCAATGAGGCATGCATGCACACGTGGATTCAACATGAATTTCAGGCTTACCTGGGGATTCTTGAAAAGTGCGTATTTCTCTATACGTTCCACAAACATTAGTTTGTTTTGACTATCTCTTGTCCAGTTGAGAAGATTTTCAACTAAATTTTCATGATCTTCAAAGATCCTTTCTGCAGCAATAATAAGAGAGCAAATCCATGTGAATCTGTTACATTTTGGGACAGAAACTACTCTGCAGCCATATCTGTGAGATGAGGCAAATATGGAGAGGAAACAGAGTTCAAGGTTGACTAAACTGAGGAATTTTACACTAAGAAAATCAAAGAACTTAGTCAACTTTCAGACATATTTGGTTTAATTTTACACATACACTCACTCAACACTCACTCCCACCTCTTCAGGCTTATAGTTCCACCAATATAAAGTGTTTTTCCTTTCTTTACCTGACAAAGCCTACTGCCTACCATCCCACATGAACACAGCAGACTCAAATGACAACATTTCAAATGTTACGAGTACAAATACAAACTTTACCACATTTGTATGTATTCTGGTCCATGCAACCCCTGGAGGAATTTATTAGACAGCTTTTCAGCAGAAAATGTGTTTCTACATCCCTAATTGCTATTTCACTCAAACTATCAAAAAAAGTAAGACAACGATCATTGAAAACAAAATGCCTCCAAAATGCAGAACACCTGTGGTTAGCGGGGATATGGTAGAAGAAAGCTGAAAACTGACACTGTCTATTTCTCGCAGTCTGTCTTGCCGAATAAATGATGTAGTTAGTGACAATGGCTTCTGAGAACTCTGAGCTCTGACCCTGTTGAAATAGTTATCACTAGTCCAAGATACTGAAAATAGGCAAAACAGTGAGGAAATAAAAAGAGAAGAAGAAAAAAACACAACTGAGTGAAAGAAATATCTGAAACCACTTATTCTAAAATAAATAAGGAAGAATTTATCTTGGGGAAACACTAGACCAACTTTCTCGTCCTTTCAAAGACAATGAAGTAGAATTGCACATTCTGCAATTTGTTCCTTCTTCACATAGGCCACACAGTGGCATTGCAGCCAATTATTTCTTTCAGAATCCTTTGGCACTTCTTGACCTTTCAATTTCATCTGAAAGCAGAACATGTGTTTTTTTCCACAAAATCGATTACATCACATTTTTACAGAGGATCAGAGGCACTGATCACATCCAGACCTAGAGCTATCACTAATGAAGACAGAGATGACAGATGACATCTCAACATCTTTGGTAATTAAGCAGAGTGAATGCAACAAAACGTCATTAATGTAGGAAATGAATTAAGGTTTGAGATGACAACACAACATTACTGTAGGTCTCAATGAGATCTCCCTAAGAAGCTTCTAAGTTACAGCTCACGACTTCCATCAATCTCTATTAGCAACACAACAATACTGTCTTCCAAGAAAGTAAAAAAGGTGTTACCTAACAGAAGAACTAAACAAAAAAATTTCACAGGACTGTGATACAAAAGCTTAAATATCACTGCAGCCTCATTAGTGAAACTGGATAGCTGTCAAAGCATATCAACTGTTAGTACAAGAACAATAACTGAACTCAAACACAAAACTTACTGAGTATAATGTACTTACAGTATGTAGAACTGCAATCAATGCATTATTCCCATTATTAAACATAACCTCTGAAATTAAAACACTGTAACTCAGATATTTTTTAGATATACTCTGCTCTTACTCAAAAAATGAAAACAACCTTTGCCCCAATCAAAAATTCCTTCCAGAGCTATTTCTGTTACAAACCTAAATCAGACTTCTCAATGGTTAACCACACACACTTGAAGCAGACCACGTAAAATGCAAAGACAACCAGAATTCCACAGGCCTCGTGTCTTTCTCTGCCGTTGTCAGCTTAAAGCTTTCGCTGCATTTTATTGAACTGTGCAATTAATGAGCAATCAACTGACAAGACAGCATGGTGAAATACACTGAAGCTATGTAGGTCTTCTGTCTCTTGCTAAAGGAAAATATTGTAATAAAGGAGTTCCTTCCTCTTGCATTGCCAGAACACGTTTTAAAAGATGAGCCACTGACAAAATAACACAATACAATACATGATAGTGCAAAGGGTAAGGGCTTCGTTGTAATAATTTTTTCATTTGTTTTTCAAAAAAGTTGCTCTACCAAGGATCAAGGAAAGCCAAACCGAAAAACGAAAGAGGAAACTGAATTCTAATCTCTTGTATCTCTCTCAGGTTTATCAGCAGTTAAATTCTGTCATTCCCACTATGTCATTGAGTCCACACAGTAGTGTGTGTATATACTTGCAAAACACCCAACAAGAAGAGAGATTTGTTAACTCTGGTTTAATTTCAAAATAATCTTAATTCAGACTTATTAATTTGGATAAATAACAGTTTATCTTTCTGTCTGCAGCCTAGCTCTGTTTCCAACATTAACTGCAAATATTTTTTTCCATTATTTTTTCCTTTGTTCTTTCCAGGCTGCACAGTGAATGGAAGTGTCTTATGAAAGCAAATCTAGGATGGCAAGACCCCTGGTTAAGTTTTGAATGTAAGATCTTGCCAGACAGAAACATAAAGCTATTGCAGAACTAATAAAGTTATTTATTCTTATCATTCTCATTGGTAAAATATTACAGAATTACACCTTTGATTTTGATATACATTATTTGGGTTTACATAGAATTTATGCAAATTTGTTCTAATTTCAATATTGCACAACGCAAGACTTCATTTATTTAGGCTAGGATTTGAGCCTAGAAAGTTGTTATTTTTCTTATGGATGGTAGAATAGTCAAAGGATACCTTGTTACCCTACAATGGGTTTTTCTGTCTAACCATTAGCAAAGTTAACATACTACATTGCCCAAAAGAGCAAAGGTTTCACCAAAAGAAAAAGGAAATATTGATTTGAATTTAAATTTTAAATCAGTTCTGGGCTTCTCTTTAGTCAACAGGTAAGAAGCTTAAAAACTCCTTGATGTAATTCTTCTCTGATAATGGGGATTAATAATACTGGTTTTCCATCAATTTCTCCCTTCTTTTCCTCTGAGATGCTATATTATTTGACTAAATGAACAACTTGCACTGTGGTATGTGATGCAGCTCAAAGGAGCTTTAATTGCCCTCAGAAACATTACTGCCAATAGCATTAAAATATTTCACCGAAGAAAATGTAGACAGCTTTTTGTAATAGGAGCTATTAACATCAGTACAAAATACTATTTTTGAAGAGGAAGAGGCATGGCAAGTGATAAGGTTTTTATCCCTTGTCTCTTTTTTCTGTGAGGAACACATCAAAATCAAGGGTCTCTGTGTCTAGATATTAGTAAAATTATGGTATCGCACCTCAGAATTTAAACATGCTTTTAATATGAAAGAAGAAAACATTCCCAGATCATTCTGAAACTATGTCATTTATGAGCTATATTACATAAATGAATGTTTACTACATGAATGAATGGCATGATGAGCACTATGGAGACAAGAATTTAAATCATTCTGAGGCCATAGATATATACTAGTATTACATAAATAGGTAAGAGTTATAAATGTTTATAATTATTACTTACCCATTTGTAATTCAGAGATGGTTTCCACTAATGACCAATCTAAACTGTACCCGCAATGTGATTTGTCCATCAGATTGTCTAATACTTGTCTCACTGTCTGCCTCTCATCCACCATCATTGTTTTTGAGCTGTCATCAGACATGTGGACTCTAATCACCAACTATTAAGCAGAAAATCAGAAAAATAACAAGGATTAATTTCCCACTTTTCAAATAAAACCATATTTTTTAAGATCTTGTTTCTTTCTCTAAGATTTTGTTAAAATAGAATAAAATACTAAGTTCAATCAAAACCCTCCCCCAAAATATAAAAAGCCATAAACGGCACTCAGATATTTGCATCATGGACACATAACAAGATACTGTTCTCCTTCAGTATAAGAGAGCAAACACAAAGGTCTTCCCAATACAATGATAATGTGCTTTCATTGTGTGTGAAGGAGGGTAAGAAAAATCCCTCCTGCTTAAGTGTCCTGTTTGGATTAATAAAGTGTCCTTGTGACAATTTTTCTCGCCTAAGTGGAACACTCACAGATAGAGTTCTGCACAACCTTATACAGATTTTCAAGTCAAGCTTTTTGCCTGTTTCCTCCATGTTTTCTAAAAATGCTGATTGTATAAACAATATAGCTTGATTGTATAAACAATATAGCTATGCTAAACACTCTTTTTCTGGGGAGTGAGAAACATGGGTGCAGAAGAAATCTACTTTTTAAACAGAATAGGCACTTTAAAGAGTGACTGTCCAGAAAGAAAAATGCAGCCATTTTTTTAACCAATCAAAAAAGCTCAAGACAATAGATTCTTATTGCCAATAATTATGCTTCCTTTCTTAGACCTTTTTCAGCTGGAAAAGTTAAAACATACTAGTTGTAACAGGCTGATTGGCTTGCTAATTCTCATCTTCCAGCCAGGACAGGTTTTTAGCTTATGACATATAAACACTAAATGTAAAGGGCATTTTAAGCTACTGAAAAACTCCAAATGTAAGATAAGAATGCTAAATTTCAAGGGAACGCTTTCTATTCCTTGCTAGCGCATCAAGTGGCGTCAGTAGACTACCTCCACTTCATAATCTCTGATTGTAGTCTAGAATGCTTTTACTCCATTTATCACCGGAAAATCTTGCTATGCATAATGGGAAAGGGTCTGTAAAGAAAACAGACCCAAAATTTAAATGTGTGACTGCTCAATAAGACAAGCCCAGGAAGCTAGACCTTCATTTCAGCTCTGGATGGAAGTTATCAGTCTTTTGCAGCACTTGCTGCAAAATAAGCTATTCCTTAACAACATTATTCCATATACTAGGATTTTCTTGATCAGATGAGAAAGTACATTATCACTCAAAATCAGAACACTGGAGTGTTCCTATTTTATTTAGGGCAACTTAAGGGTAGTAAACAAAACGAGAAGAATTTTGCCAGCATTTTGCAGGTGAATGTGATTAAAATACGGATCTTACAAAACAGTATAATAATTTACCTTTTTCACTTGTGCCTCTTTAATCTTCTCTAATGCAACCCTGATCTTCTCAGCTTTGAGTTTAGCAGCCTGTTCTTCCTAGGGGGACACAACACAAAGAATTCCAGTTAATGCAAACTTCAGTCCGGTCTTAGTTGATTTAATTTTGATGCTGCCATGCTTTACGCACCTATAAATCCTCAACTATTTCTTAGTGATGATGAAGACTATTATTTTTAAAGACAAAAAGTGTTACTATATATATATAACATTTAGAAATATAACTGCCATTATTTCAAAAAAACCAATACATATTTAACAAGAATGTACAACTGAGTACACCCAATAAAATTTTGGTTGATTAATATAAAACATAAATAGCACACTGAGAACTATCAGAATTAAACAGCACACAGAAAATACGGAAAACAAATACGATAAATAGGATTCCACACTGTGCATTGGTCTGGATGACTTTTAACTATTAAATCCATTTACGTAGCTTAAATGCTCCATTTATCTTTACTAAATCCAGGCTGCATTTCTCCTCCTTTTAAGTATTTTAAGACACATAAAACAAACAAATATTTTTTTTCTTTGATGCTCTTCTAAGTAATCTATTTTTGTTACAACTGGAAATGCATTAAAAATTCTGATAGTTAAAACCTATCTGCTGATGTAAAAGGAACCTGTATATTGTAAGACTAGCAGTATTGTTCTTTCATTTCTGGAGATTATTGATATTTCTGTTGAAAGTGGATTTGAAATACACAGCTAAACAAGCGATCACTCTTTTTAAGATGCCATATACAGGTTTCAGATTTTAGAAATCACAAGTTGTGGGTGTTCATTTAGGCTAATATCTAAAAGCATCATCATTATTTTAAAGTCTCTAGAACAATAAACAAGCATGTTAAATAAATAAACATATGCCCTCCAAAATATTAAATCTCCTTAGAAAAGAAAAACTAAGATCTTTCTCAGATCTGATGTAGTGCAGCCCATCACAACATCTCAGCATGCCACATTTAGTTCTGTATTGCTTTCTTATATGAAGGTAATTTGTGGTTTCTCTATCATGTGTTTAGATGATTGCTTTTCTTGTAAAAGTCAAGGTTCAGCTATCCTGAAATCCACAGAGTTTAGGTTTTTCACTTTTCAGGGAATGACTAATATTCCTATCAATTGCTAAAGTTGCTATTTATGTACTGTAACTTAACAGCTTTTGCTCCCCCCTACCTATGACCATAATACACACCAGAAAAAAACATCAGCTAGACAGGACAATACGCTGCCTTGTGAGAAACATAATCCTTTTCAATAAAATGAACCAGTAAGTTGACACGAGCAGATATGTGAGCTTGAAACATTACCCGTGAACTCAATTACCTAGGAACATAGTCTTTTATTATTCTACAGGGAACTACAGCTTTATATTCACCATAAAGATGGGATCATGTTGCCTAGAAAGGGTAAATAAGATTAGCATTCTATTAAAAACAAGTAATAGTGCCACGACACCTAGAATCACTTAAATGTAAAACACACCTGGAATTCTAGAATATTCTTCCTTAACATTAACCATTTCTATCTGTAGAAATAAATCATCCAAGGTTTTAAATACTTCTAAGTTGTTAAGTGATGCTATGCACCTGTGCATTATAAAATCATCAAGAGCAAAAGATTTTTTATTTTCTCACACATTTGGAATGAGTGTAATTTAGGGGTTTGAAAAGCTTCTCATTAACCCAACCATAAACCTTTATTGCTGTACAAAGGTTGACAGCACATTTGGTCTTGCTCTTCTCTGAAGACAAGCAGCACAATTTTCCACCCCATTTCACTGTACACCCATGTGATATAACTATTCTATAGCAAATCTCAGCAGGAGCACTTTATGGCTACAGTGCACCAGCATGTGCAGCAACAAGCAAGCAAGCAAGCAACAAGGAATCGCCTGGGAGCCTTTCATATAGCTGTACTAGCACAGCTAAAATGTTTTTGTTGATCTTCAAGTTTATAATCCATTATTCCATAAAATGCTAAAAAAAAAAAAAAAAAAGGAAAAAAAAGAGTTTGAGGATTTACTATTTTAATACCTGCCAATTACTTTTCATTCCTACTTATTTTAACATGGGTCCAGAGATAAGGATTTCTTATACTTTACTAAAGTTTAACAAAGTTGGTTTAAGTTGAAACAAAAAAACAGGCTTACAATTATAAAAAAATAATTGGTTTCAATCAGCAAGAAGGTACAAAAAGAGGTCTGAATCTACTTGCTGAAAATCCATAGAGGAAAAAAAAAGCAAAAACTAGAAATTTCTGAAAGCACATCGTAGTCAAGGATTTTAAATTATTCAAGTTTTGCTTTATAGTTAAGTACTCAGGCCACTGTCGCAGCATTCCTGATGTGATGATGTTTCACTGGAGCAGCAGGAGTAACTGTCTAATTTGATTATTTAATAAAATAATCAAGTAAGCACAGAATTCTTCAAAACTCACAACTATTTATTCTGTTCATCCCCGTCTCCTCCGTAACAAACCCACTCCAAAAACTGCACTCAGACATAAACACAGGCTCCCTCCTCCCCTGTACACAGAACCAAAACAACTCCCAGCGGGAGGAAGCATATACAATCAATCAGCTTGTATTAAGGTAACAACATTTTTCATCAGCTGGCGAAAATATTTGACTGCACCTTTAAAGTATCGAACGACACAAACGAGGCCAGGACATACAGTCCAATTGTATTTAACTTAGGTATTTAATATCTATTTCCCTGTTGCTAATAAATCCTTCTAGTAATAGTGATGCAAGTTAGGTTGCCAAAGGGTCATAAACATGCACAAAAAACATTAATTATGCAAGATGTGTGCTGTGACAGAGCTGACCTTGCTCAAGTGACTTTATGCCTCACATTTCTAGGTTGAGGTTTATTTTTTGTTTCATTGTACATTTTTAAAGTGTCATTAACTGATCCCTTTTACAGAGACCACAGGCAGAATGAAAAAAAAATGGGAAAAATCATTTAATACAGGTTATAGTATTTAGGAAAGTTAGTAATTAAATGATAGAAATAATAAAGTCCACATTTGACTTGTTAGCAGTGTAGATACATAGATGACATGATGCATAGAAGAAGAAATTTCTTTTATGCTTAATCATTTTTCTCTGAAGTCTTTCTTTGAATGCAGATGATTAACTATATACATAAGGAGCACTGACTTTGTAAGGTCCAGACGCAGGTATCCACTTTTTTTTTTCCCTAGCTACAATCTAGCCTCGGGTAGAAAGTCAATCACCTGTTTTGCAAAGACTTGCCTTCCTGCAGAGTTTTTATTGAACTAGAGGTTCCTGTTGCCTGACAACACCATATCAACCAATTTGTACCTGGTTCCCCAAAACATCAAGACATTTTTATTAATCTGAGGTTTAAGGTGCATCAATCAGAACATTAATGAAGTGTTTCCTGCCTGTTGTTTCAATTTATTATTAAGAAAAAAAAGGGAACACTAAAAGAATTGTGTATGTGATGGGTGCTGGTAAGGGAAAGCTGAATGAGCAAGTATTAACAGCAGTACTTGTTAGGAGAGGCAGAACACCTGTACCCTAAGAACCAGTATGTGGCAACTGCGGCACAGCCCATTTGTTAACAGTGAGCTTATGTTTACAGTAGTAGTTCATGAACATTCTCAAAACACAACTTTTATTGCCCTTCTCAAAATAACCCTGAATAATCTGTATTTGAGTAAAGCAGAAATGCAAATAAGATGTTACTCTCTTTCAAAGCTCACTAAACATGAGCATCATTTCCTGGTGAGGGTCCACCCTCCTTAATCTATACACATCCCACATTTCTTCCTTCCCAACTTTATATAGTTTTCCGTACCTCTGGCACATTTCTGACTTAAGGTCACCATATTGTATTACATTGAAAAATATGGAAATGCACGTAAAGCAGTAATATTGTTTTGGGCATTATGTCTGAGAATTATTCACCAGAAATTTTTTTAAATATTACAATGATATAACTCCAGGGCAGTGCCATATCTTTCCTTTGTTCTATTTCTGCACACCATTCACAAACTTTTTGCTATTAGAAGCCTAACTCTATCACAGAAGATGGCTTCTGAATAGTAACAGGAAAGCAGCAGTTACATTTTAAATGCATCTCACAGTCACACTGGTCCTTTTCACAAGCTCCAACAGAAGTAATGGTTTTGCCTCACAGCCTATTAGGGTAAAGAAGAAAGGCCAAGAGAGACAGCAGTTGCTTATGAACTTAAATACATAATGGCATCTGTGAATGTCTCCAGAACATCCTTGTGTTTGCTCAAAATTAACCAGTACATGAGATTTTGTCCTACTTACAGCTGTGATAAAGCTAGTATTTTTTTTCCTACTAGATGCTGTTTTGAACTTAGTATGAAAATGTTTATAAACGTCCTGGTTTCAGCTGGGAGAGAATTTTGGATTTGCGTTTTAGACTTAGTATGAAAAAATGTTGATAACGCATATAGTTTTAGTTGTTGCTAAGTAACATTTGCATTAGCCAAGGACTTTTTCAGCTTCTCAGAGAAGCTGAGAGTGAACACACACAGGTCAAAGGAATATTCCACGCTACAGACATCATACTCAGTATATAAATGGGGCTTGGCTGGCAGGAGGCAGGAATCTGATCACTGCTCTGGACAGGCTGGGCAACCCATGGGGTGGTGCTGGGTCCTAGTTTGATTGTTGGTCCAGGAGAGGCTCATCAGGAACATCATTGCCAGGAGGTGGGGAGAGCAATTTGTGCTGTTTCTCTTGCATTATTGTTCTATTAAACTGTCTTCATCTCAACCCATGAGGTTTCCCTCCCCTTCCTTTTCTCCTTCTTCTGCCTACGCTATGGTGGAGTACTGAGAAAGTGGCTGCGTAGTCATAATTCCAGGCTGCAGTTGAACAGCAGTTCTTCATACTCTCCCCCAATGATCTTGAACCATACTATAATGACATACATCTGAAAAGTGTTAACACTAGAAGTGTGATGCAAAGAAATTTTCACAAATGTGGCAGTGTTACACCTTGTTAGAGAGAACCACTGTGTAAGTTCAACAAGATCAGAATTTTATTTGCTGTAATATCATTAAACCAATTTGTTGGGATGAAAACCGCAATGCTAGTGTCTATCTCAAACTGACACTGAAGAGGGGATGCAAAGCTAGCACCTCAGTTACATCAAAGGATGAAGAAAAGCAAAAGTTAAGTCTGTCCATAATCAAAATAAAGGTAGATGACCCCAACTCTGGGAAACCTGTTTTTCCCAGTTTTCACAGAATGGCTGAGGTCATCTTGTCCAACTTCCCTTCTCAAGTGGAGCCACTCAGAGCCAAGTTCCCATGACCATGTCCAGACAGCTTCAGAGTATCTCCATGGATGGAGCCTCCACAACCTTTCTGGGCAACCTGTGACAGTACTCAGTCACTCTCACTGTAAAAAAAGTATTTCCTGATGTTCAGACAGAATATCCTGTGCTTCAATTTGTGCTAATCACCTCTGGTTCCATCACTAGGTACCACTGAAAAGAGCCTGGCTCCATCTTGTCTCTTCCCTTCAGATGTTTGTACACATTGATGATTTTCTCCTGGGCTCTGTCTTTCCCAGGGTGAACAGTCACAGCTCTCTCAGCCTCTCTCCTCACATGGGAGATGCTCCAGTCCCTCCATCATCTTTGTGGTCCCTTTGTTGAACTCTTTTGAGTAGCTCTGTATCTCTCTTGCACTGGAGAGCCCAGAACTGGACACACTAGTCCAGGTGTGGCCTCACCAGTGCTGAGCAGAGGGTAAGGATCACCTCCACTCACCCACTGGCAACACTCCCACTGCAGCCTGAGACAACGTTAGCCTTCTTTGTTGCAAGGGTACCTTGCTGGCTTGTGGTAAACTTGGTCCAGCTAGTTGTTCCTTCCCAGGTACAGAACTTCACCCTTCCCTCTGTTGAGTTTTGAGTTTGTCAGTCCATTTCTCCAGGCTGCCAAGTCCCTCTGGATGGAAGCATGACCTTCTGGTATCAAAGCCCCTCCTGAGTTTGGTGTTAACAGCAAACGGGCTGAGGGCACACTCTGCCTCATCATCCAGATGAGTAATGAAGATGTTAAAGAGGATTGGACCCAGTATTGATCCCTCAAGTGCACAGCTAGTAACTGCCCTCCAACTAGACTTTGTGCCCCTGATCACCACCCTCTGGGCGTGACCATTCAACCAGTTTTCCATCTACCTCACTATCTGTTTATCCAGCCTATACATCAACAGCTTGCTTATGACGGATAGCTTGTCTATAGGGTTAGGGCTGAGTGAAAGAGAGCACCTAGAGGGTCCACTGAAGTGGTACTGGAATTGGGCAGCAAAGGAAAGCTGGAGCAAAGAGACTAGTGCTGAGAAGTAGGTTTTGGTGTTGGACCAGAGGCAGAGGATTGAGTTCACACCTGAGCCAGAAATCAGGGTAAACATTTGCCCAGTCATTCAGATCATTAATGAAGATGTTGAAAAGTACTAAACCAAGTACTGATCTCTTGAATGCACCACTGGTTAATGGCCTCCAACTAGTTATCGCACCATTCTGAACGTACACTTCAAGGTATGGCAGAATACAATCTTATTCAGCAGGGGCATGCATTCTGCTGTCAAATGTAGTTCGAGTGTTCTTTCAGGGGGACAAAGCTAGTGGTAATGAAGCAAAAAAACCAAAATGCATTTGCAAGGAATTTCACTGGCTCTTTATTCCCTGAAGCATCCATCTGCACTATATTATTGTTCTGCTTGGCTCTAAATAGGACCTGTCTTATTAACGGCTCTCTACCAGGCTCTTCACAGGGACTATCTAAGGCAAATAATTATAGGAGAAAAGGTCCTAGATCTGAAAACAGCAAGAAGAGGGAGAGAAAAAAAAAACCCCCCTCCCCCCACCCCCACCCAAAAAAAAAATATAAGGAAAATAAGCCTTAGAAACCACAGTAAGGAAATTTGAGAGTGGAAAGAAGACTACAACACAACAGATGAGGCATTAAGACTGACTGGTAAGCAGTTTTAGCTGGACTAAAAGCTCGACTGATACACAGAACAGGGCAGAAATGCAGATTTGAGAACATACGTTGTTTGTCTAACAATGTATCCACAATAGCTGCTTATATTTTGTTCCAAGACAAAGGTGACATTAAAACTATACAGGAACATCACAATAATCATAGTAGATCAGAACAAAACAGCTCGTTGAATAAAAATTTTGTATTTTAATTTTCAGCATTGGACAAAACCCTACTACTGGCTACTAACCATCTACATCCTTTTTGCGGTTTCCAGGTCTGGCCATCAGACCTTCCCCAAAAACTGTAGGAGGCTGAAGTTCTCAGACTGTGCTTAAATCCTTTACAGATTAGAAATCAATCGCTGTATTTTTAAACTGCATTAAAAAAAAAATCTCAATCAGATGCTTCACTTGAGAGTAAGTACATCTGAATCAGACTGACTTAAGCTGCATGAAGCTGACTTCACAACGGTTTTATTCAAAAATGTGAAGGGATGACAGTGTGTAATAACTGAAGTCTACAAACCAGGGCAATCAACAGTCCCAGTATATACCGTTCAGGTCAACAAGAAAAGAATTAAGTACCAGACAGCTGGGGAGAAAAGGCACAACATTATTGTTTTCTCCAGATGCTGTCATACATATCTGAAGTGTTACATCATTAAATAGCCATCATCTGGCTTCCTGAATGTAGCTTCAGCTTCACATGCATCAGAACGGTAGAAGAAATGCTAACTTCAAAATTCAGCATTTCACCTATTTCCTATTTTCATGTCCTAAACAAGAGTATTTTTGAGGCCTGAATACTCTCTCAAAATTATTTGTAGGTGCTCTATATTACACAGCCATAAACTTCATTTTCAGTATTCATTTGATGTCTTAATTCCAACCCTATAAGGAAACAAGTTTGCAGATTTTACATTAGAGACACATTGCTTTATTTTCAGTATTCCACCAACTGACTTATTTATATGCCTTCACTTCTTTCTGTTTTCCAAAAAGAGTTTAAATGCCATGTGAACAATAAATCACAGAACGATGTTTAAAAAGGAAGAGACAACCACAATGTATAGATCATTTTCTGTGGTGAGATGTGCCCCATGCTCAAATAGGAACTATGTTTGTACACGGTCATAATGCAAAATTAATCTTGTCCATGACCAGAATTTTTACATTTGTTGTATTACTGGAGGACAAAAATGGCATTATTGTTCCCCACCCAGTGACTTTATTCTCAATAAAAAGGGTAAGCAGATCAAAGAATAGGAAGAATAGAAGAAACAATAGGATAATAAAAAATATTTGACACACCAGAGACACCAGCATAGAGCTGCAACAAGATCCTATGGTTAACTGATCTTACATCTTTTTACAATTCCAAGGAAAAGCCTCATTTTGCTTCTTTCATACTGGGGTTTATCTAGTGTTAGAGGAAGCTGAAGAGCTCTAAAAGCAGCAAAGTTTACTTTGATTTAAACATTTTCCTAAGGATACTTCTCTCCACAGGAGGTCAAAAGAGAATCAGTAAGTATCCACAGGAGGACTGACTGCTCAGTAGTCAGAAAGTAGAGGGCACAGTTGTACTGAAACAGTCCTAAGCTCAGATAACAACAAATATTATCCTCAGAACATCATTAAGTTCATCAAAAGCACCTGACTCAACAGGCTACAAAGTCTACTTAGCTAAGACAAAGATTTATAAATTCAAACTTTTAACTTCAGGAGTCTATTAGAATCACTCACATGAGGTAGTCCATGGTCATATGACACAATGGGCTTACTATTTTATGCATTTTTTATTGAAGTTCCATATGCTAACCAACACTCATTCCATATATAAATAACCAGAAGGGAGAATTCAAAAACACATGGAGATGAAAGAGAGGAAATTATGGTTTTTGTTTGCGCCACAGCCGATGTTAATCTATTCACAATCACATACAGTTGGATGGTTTGGTGGGTGTTTGCTTTGTTGGTAGTGTGGAGGGCAAGGGGCTGAGGCAGGGGAAGTAAAGAGGTACAGACTTAAGTTTTAAGCAAAGCAATGACAAAAGCAGAAAATGACTTGATTTGTTTATACTCCTCAAGAAGATAGCCTGAAAATCTCTTGTCAAGAAGCGTGCTAAGCATTTTGAGAAGAATGTTGAGGTACTTCAGAAAAAGCAGTCAACTGGTTTGAAACTTTTTATTGGAAAATACAGACTACCTATGCCCAGCAAACACTGCCTTCGTTGTTCTGAAGTCGCCAAGGTATGTTTTGGCACTTCAGGCTTGCCCAAGTTTTCTCCTCCTGAGTGTCTGTTTTAGAAGAATAACCCAAGGAGTGTTTTGCAGTAGGCAGTAGCATCAGATGTATCTGACACCTCAGCTACTGAACATTCAAAGTTTTCTCAACAATGTGAAGCTACATGGTTGTCATCCCAGATTGTTTTTTCATCAAGGAGATTTATAGCTTTCCCCATTCCTCCTACTCAAGTTTCAAAAGGAAATACATATATATATATAAATATAATTCTTAAACTGAATGGCAATTTGTGCCCTCTTATTACTTTACAGACCCCTTTCCTGTAAAGAAAATTGGTTTACAATCAGGATGTGTACATACCTGGCTCATTATACCACTGCCTTACTAGGATATTCTCCCTCCATTATATCAATAGAGCATTGAAAATGTTAAAAATAAAAATCTTCAGTTTTTCTTCATTACAGCAAGTGAATTTTAAGGATACTACTGCTGAATATTCTCGCATATTTTCCACAGTTGTGATCCTTTTTATTATTTAAATTAGTGAATGAGAATAGTAACGAAAGAACTTACAGCTCATTACATTTTCTTTTCAGCTAAGGCATTTTACCTGCTCACATAGCTATTAAGCATTTGCCAAGAACTTCAACACTTTGATAAATCCACAGAAACAAACAATGAAATTCAGCCTTTAAAAGCACCTTGGGCAATCGGAAAAATCATGTAAGTAAATGTACAAGTCCTGGAAAGGGCAGTGATGGGAGCAGCATAGCACACACCAAAAGCATTCTTTCTACATAGAAACAGTCACATACAGGTGGAAAGAAGAAGCGTCACCTTGGTCAGCAAATGAGAAGGCTTTCCTGCAATGTTTCTCAGAAGGAGGGAGGTTTCCCTGTCCAAATAGGAGTGCTTGTGCAGAAAGAAAGAGAAAGAACATAAGTCAAAAGAAGTCAGTATAGTAATTTTATAGTGTCTTGATTACAGAAGACAAAGTAGAGTTTAAGGAAAAAAAAACCCTACATCATGACTTTATTACCCTCCCATGAAAACATGAACATTCCCGAATACTACAAGCCTAACACACTAGTATAAAATCATTTAAGAGAGGATACTGTTTTAATGTGCCTCTGTACAAAATATGACACAAGTAAAAGAAGTTTTGCTTACCTGCTACTGGTATCTTCTCTGCAAGAGACAACTTATTTTTAAAGACACTTAGAACTATAAAAGAAAACATGAACTTACAATGCTTTTCAAGTTCCTGTCCAGTCTTCTAAAACTGAACATTATACTTCTGTAACACAAACATAAAGCCACTAAAAACTAGTCATCCTGAAGACATAAAACTGGTTTCATGTGTGCTACATTAATTGCTGCTTCCATAGTTAAAGGAAAAAGATGTTACCATAATAATAACCCAAATCTGACTTGCAATTATTTTTCTCACAAGGACTTGAGTCTCTCTTTTCTTATACAGTCCAAATGATATACTCCAAGAAGTTAGAAACAAATCACCACATTTGGAAGTTATCAGAAAATATATTTTAATCTGTTTCAAAAGGCAAAGCAAAACCAGCAGCAACCAGTATAGAAGGACTTCTCAAAAGGCAAAAATCAGTTAGTGATAGTTAACAGAGTGGTTATGTTTTCCAGCATCTGCTACAAAGGAACAATAATACAATCAGCCTACCAGAATTTGCAGAACTCCATAGTCACAAGTCTGCTAAGGAAATAAAGTAACAATGTGGTACTTAACAAATGCATTAAGTGTATCTCCTGTGCACCACCACTGTACTGCAAATTTTGTCTCATCTGGCTGCATCTGCCTCAGCCTTCTTTGTGTTGACTGGTCCAATGCTATATAGAAGGCACCATGACAACTGCGCAGCCTGCTTTACTCTAGTTTAATAATTAGCAGCACAGAATGCTTGTCCCTTCTGCAGAACCACAAGAAGGTGAAAAAAACGAAGGGACCACAGCTACAACTTCATGCAAGGCAATATTAAATAACTTCGTGAATACAGTTCCTGCAGAGGGAGTTTACTTGATGTGACTGCCAGATGCTTGGATGAGTAATTAAGGATCTCCAGCATGCTTTAAAGTTACAGCTTAGAAAAGACTTTACACAGCATCTGAAGTAATAAACCTAGGCTCCAGCCCAAGCTCTACGTGGTCCTCAGCCACTAATGCAGACACAAGTAATGCAACAAAACTGAATGAAGATTTTTCTGCCTGCAATTACCGCCTGTGTCTACATCATGTTTTAGAAGCTCAGCAGTGCTGCCTAGTGACAAATTTTTCACAACTCAAACACACACTGATGATACATTTTTGATGCAGGACCCGGTATAATTAAAAGGCCTTGTACATTGTCTACAATCACAGAACTCTCATATTAGACTTCCTAACATGTGTAAACATAGCATTTGGGACTGATGAACATTCTGCTTTTTTCTACATGCACAGGATTTTTCAGCAACTGCAATGATACTTAAGAACCGCTATCATTTAAAGAAGAGTTCATTTACTCAGGCTTAGCAAGCCTGAGTTGGTACTAACATTGCTGGTGAATAACACAGCTTTGCTTAACTTGAAGGCAGACTGATCCTATTTTATGATTTCTCCAAGTGTATTTTTTATGCTGAATTGGACACTTTCCTGCACAGCAGCTTTAACTTCCCACAGTCAATTTATAATGTTCTCATTACAATATATTACTACAGAATTCTGGAATAAATTGGTTGGGTCAATCCAAAACTCAAAAATATACATAAAATTCCAAACACTAGTTCAAAGAAATTTTTTTGAAGAGGTTGGTGTCAGATATCATGGACTCCAATTACCATGCATTACTTTTTATTGGGGAATGGACAACTGCAGTAGAAAGAACAAGAGAACGTACGCTCGTAATGTCTTCCTTAGGTTCAGCCACCTTCTCTCAGACTGCAAGTCAAAAATAGTGTCAGGATAAAGAGAAGGTACTGACTCTCCTCTTAATGGAAATACTATTTGCTGAAGAATATTTCTCCTACAGAGATACTCAAGGCAGATCATTTAACCTTATTCCTATCATTGGTCATTTTGGCTATTGCCATTTTGCATTTACATACAGAGGAACTTGTCTCCGTTAAGTAACTTTTATTCTATCTAGAAGTAAGAATGTCATATTTCTTACAAAACAATAACCACTGGGGACTTTGCTAATACTTTTCCAGGTTTTCCAGACCTGCAGCAAAATATGAACACAGATAACCACATGAAAATTATTCTGGAAATCAAGAATGGTGGTATTTCATGGGAACAGGTGATGGCCAGTAAAATGTGAAGTAGCAGTGTGATGACAGCTATGTCAATCTGAGCTGGAGAGACATATCTAGAAACAGGAAGGGAGCAATTCCTTGCCAGACACCTTTTATGCATGGCTCCCTTCCTACTGCTTAACATATTACTGTACTGTAGGTACCCAACAGTTAGAATGGGCAGAAGTAGCAAAGCAACAGGAAAGCCCAAATTCTAGGAATTATATTTTGTCTAAACAACAACTATATGCATAATTTTTTTAAATATTTGATCTACAGAAACTATTACAGAAAGAAGAACACTGTTTCATTTTAGAGTAACAATGTGTTACTTTTCTGCAATCCACAGTTTTACAACATTTAATCTATTCCAAAGAAAGACTTCAGCTCAAACAAGTTTTGAGGTGAAAAGATGTTGCCCTTTACTACAAGCTCACAGGAATATTCCACTGTCCAGGGGAATATAAATATTTTGTTATTTTTTCTTAAGATACTACAGTCAGAACTGAACCACACAGAGGATCTAAATAGCCCAGTCTTCCTCTCTACTTCTGGAGTTCAAATACCTATCAAAGCTCTAACAGGAGAAATGCCTGATCTCTTCAAATGAACATATCTTTCTGCCCCCCTCATTCTTGCAGGCTAAAAACACCAATGAAATCCAGGAAAACAAAACGGAAACATTAATTACTCTTCTAGTCTTCTACCATGAACAGCATCTGTTCTTCTTCTAACTACTCCCATTACATCAGCTCATGCCCTGGCAACAAAGAAGTTTCTCCCCCAGTGCATCATTTTAAGTTTGTTCAGGACATAAAGACAATTCCAATTACACAAAGTAGGATGTCCTATCTCTGGCACTCCCCCAATGCCATGCATTTTTCTATCCTGCTGCAGTAAGCTGACTGCTTCATAGTAAAAGGCTATAATTTCTCATAATGAGTATTTTAATTTAAATATATATTTTTTTTAAATTGTCAAACAACCTTGTGATAATACTAAAAACATCCTTGGAAAGTAGTTTGAAACATCATGAAACTATCAAAATTTGACAATATTTTCAGAGAAGGTAAAAATCTGCAATTCTTTGTACTAGGCATGAAATTATACAAGAGCTAGGTTGAAACACTGTTGGAAAACTATTTAATGGCTGCATTCACTAGAATACTCATTGAAGCTTATTCAACACAAATAACATTGAGTCAGAGACACATATATGCATATAGTCTAGCTATAATCCTTTGTTTCCACTAGAAAGTTTTTTAAAGTTGTACATTTTATGTATAGAATAGCTTTCTCAATAAAATATAGCCATCAACTACAGCCGTACCTTTTCATAAGGTTATGTCTAAAATGATGAAGGCAAATGTAGTGCAAATGAAAAACCTTCCCAAAATTATTTTCATTATATATGAAAAAAAATTCACTTAATAGATATTAGCAGCTATTAAAGTTTTCTACTAAAGGGGATCTATAAAACCACTCTGTCAAAAAAAAATGTTAGATCCAACACTTATAGTTTGATATTTTAAATGATTAATACAGAGTCAGACTCCCCTTCGGACACCCAGACTCCACTTCGGATACCCAGTTAATCTAAGAACACTACTGCTCAGGCAGAACTCAGAATACCATAGCCCAGCGAATATCCAGGAAGGAAAATGAGATAGAGTTTTAAGAGTATCCTTAAGAGGGATTAAGACTTTTTTCTCCCTGTCACATCATCAAATCATGCGTTTTAACGTTAAACAAATGTTTAAGTGAAGAATCTGTTGATATAAACACTGTGTTACAAGACTTCACGACAGTACTGGATAGGCCATAACACTAGCATGCTGGAGACTGAACCTCACCAAGTTTCTTTATAATCTTCAGAAGATACTCTTCCTTCCCTTAAAAAAAGCAAATATGAAACCTACCATCAGGTATCAAATACACTTGCAAAAAACCACTTCTTTTGGGGACAACTTTTGTACAATACATGAACTACTCAATTATGTGTTAGTGCCTTCTCATAATATGGACCAGACTTTGAACTAAGTTTCAGAAAGTCAACTCACTTCTAAAAGACCTGGATAGAGAAAAAATAGTGAAAAGAAAGCTATTTAAAAAATAGGAAAATGATGTTTTTAACTAATTCTATAGAAGTACAAACAGCCATGGTAATGATGACTGTTTTGAACTATTTTTTTACTGTAAGTCCCAGCAGCAATTATTCCAAGTCACACTGGAAACTGCAGACGTCAAAAATAATAATTTAAAAATCCTCAAAATACTACAAAAGATATGCTGTTCAGAACATTGACTTTCTATAAAACAAAACCCATACCTTTCTCAAGGGATGAGAAAACTCTGTGCACACAAGTATAAAGTACAGAAACATTGTAATGTTAAGGAATGTGGTACAATGATCAAAATACCAGGACTAACAAAAAAGCACATAAACCTACCTGCTACCATCTCCACAATAAGCTTTAGCTGGTATTGACAATCCCAAATTGGAAAACTAGATCTGAGTAAAATTAACATTAACATTTAAAAGTTCTAGATGATGTTATCACAAAGTTTTAAATGTTTTTCATGTCCGGTTCATTCAGCAAAGGCAGCTAGCCTTATTATAAAGGCTGATGTTTTTATAAACGTTAAATATAGCCTTGTTCCAAATTACATTTTGGACTTCAAAGACTTCCTATATCCTTTCTTTGAAAGGATAACATAACATCTACTATATTCAGGCCTATACACCAATAAGTTCACAGACCAGCTGTTGAATATTGCATTTCACAACACAACGCTACTCTTAAATATGGAGTAGCTGCTTAAACCAGAAAGTTTTTTCAATACTGAAACATTTTTATACTCATCACCAACCCTACATCTACAAAACGTATTTGCTAAACATGACAGAACAGACAGACTACTAGAAAGATGAAAATACCTTTCAGATTTTCAGAATATAATTGGTTGCACTATACTAGATGACAAGTAACCCTTCACATGGCTAAAAGCCCAAGATTTTCTCCCCGACTGTCCTTGTCAGTTTCTTTATAAAAAGTTCAGTGGGTGTTTTAATTCTTGACGTTCTGAGGTCTTCAGATTAAAGCTAGTTTAAAAAAAACACAAAACAAAACCAAAAATCCAGCCTGAAATGATTTCTAAAATAACACTGAATTACTGAACATATTAGAATTATGTTTTGCAGACAATAACTGATGAGTGGATTTTAAGAAGTATCCTTTTAGAAGGGGTGATAAACCAAGCTGCCTAGGATGCAGGTTGTGCAGCCCACCTAGCAACTCTAGCAGGCTATCAGTTCATAGGTAACAGCATTGCCTCATTTTTTCAATTCTGCTTGCATATTTTTGCAAACCTCAACAATCACATTCATATTGAACGCTGATCCTTTCTCTTGTTACACACCTAATTATCACTTAGTACACAAGTAGTACAAATTTAGAAAGACTCAATCTTGTTGCTACAACAGTTGAATCCAATTCCTCTAATTTTATGGTAAGAGCTCAGAATACATACATGCAGGGCTTAAAAACTGTACAATACAGTATGAAAGGTGCCTAACATTTCTCTATACCATTTATTTACAAATAATGGCTAAAAACTGTGTGAGAATTATAAGAAAAAGATTACTTGGCAGCCTTGTATGGTATTTTATCTTATTGTTCTAATGCCTTAAATACATTAAATAGAAAAACTTCTTTCGGCTTAAGTATTATTTGTAGGTTGAAAGACATCATTCACATAAGGTACGCACAACAGAATACCTTACCTCAGAATATTAAAAAAAAACCCAAAAGACAATTACAAGATACCGAGGACTTGTGTATATAAACAGCTTGCCAAGATCCATGCAAAATTCTTTAACAATTTAACATTAACACACACAACTAAACCAGCTGGTGGCACTCTTGTGCCTCTATTTTGGATTTAATATGACAGTTGGGAAACATCCCAAACACTTTTAAAAGCCACCTTCTGTCCCTAAGAAACTAACTAGAATGAGGGGAAAAAAATCAGTAAGGGGTGTCCAATAGATACCTATATGCTTGCAAAACTTAGTTGAAAAGATAACTACTATAGCCTGCATTTCAACTACATCAATGCTTGAATTCCTTAGACTTCAGCTTAAAGAATTACAATCCATTATTTTCAAAAGTGAACAAGAATTAATAACAGTTTAAACAATTTTTGTAATTTTGCCCAAAGGATGCCAAAGATGAGAAAGAAAACCTGAAAGTTTTCTTTGCAAACTCTTTGAAATTATGTATTCAAATGGAATGTATAAGACGATACCATATAAAATGATGAACACCCTATTTTAAAAAAAAAACTATTTTCTGGTTTCCTTTGCAATGGAGAATGTTTAGTCTGGAGAATAAAAGACCACGGTGAAACCTTACCACTTTCTATAATTGCCTGAAAGGAGGCTGTAGCAAGATGGGCGTCAGTCTGTTTTCCAAAGTAACAAGTGATAGGATGAGAGGGAATGGCGTCAAACTGTGCCAGAGGAGGTTTAGGCTGGATATTAAGAAAAATTTCTTCACTGACAGCTTTATCAAGCACTGGAACAGCCAGTCCAGGGAAGTGGTTGAGTCTCCATCCCTGCAGGTATTTTAAAAATGTGCACGTGGTGCTTCGGGAAATGATTTAGTGGTGGACTAGTTAATGTTAGGTTTATTGTTGAACTCAACCTAAAGGTGTTCTCCAACCTAAATAATTCTATGTTTCTATTCTATCCTACAACTCTATAGCTGTCAAGAGCAATCACATTTCAGAATTAGTTATAATATATATATTATATATATATACACTATATAATATATATATAATTAATAATTAGAAAATAGGCAATGGTCAACTTAAGACTAAAATGCTTGACTGTAATGATATACATAGTCATGCAGGCAAATTGACACAACTATTGACATAAACATAAGCTATACATCTAATAACTGGATTAAATTCAGTTTCCTCTTCTGTAAAGTTAATGGGATGTTTAAACTGATTGATAGAATGTCTCAGAAACAGAAAAAAAATGTAGGAAAATGGGGAGAGAAGGATGCAAAAGGGGAGGAGGGGAAAGAGAAGGAGGATAAAGGCTTTATTATTGCTCAAAAGATGGAAGAAAAAGCAGTGGTGATGATTAACTTAAGCAAAGGAAACCAAACTGGATTAGGAAGTTGCAGTGTCCCTCTTCCAGATTTCTTATGGACAAATGATCAATGACTTGAAGACAGGAGGAGAAGGAGATAGAATACAAGTATGTTTTTGTTCGCAGGGGAAATAGTCAAGAATCTCAGATAAAAGCACTGCAGTAAAACATCTGCAGGCACACACAACACGCTTTTTCTTCCTTTGTTAAAACAAATCAGAAAATAAACTGAGGTAACATTCTCTTTGCACAATCACTTGCTCACTAAGCCAGCAACTAAGAGGTAAATTTTCTAAACATTACGAACAGAAAAAACCCACCCATACTGTCACTTTACATAAGCTCATCTTGCTTCCCACATCAGTTCCTCCACACCAGTAAATAACATAATACACTCTCGTGGCAATTACTAAGTACATACATGAAGAATGTCCATTTAGTACAGATTTATCTTTGTTTTAGTTGGTCATACCGTTTTAAATCTGAGACCTTTCATAATGTATTTCATTTACAAAGAAATGAAGAGGAAATATTTCTGTGTTTCCATGGTCTTCAGTAAGGGAAGGGGGGAAAAAAGAAAAAAAAAAAAGAAAAAAGGTATTTGTGGCTTAGGACAAATCGTTCACGGTAGTGGCAAGTTTCTTACTGTGAAGTTGTTAAGGGATCAAAAACTGAATCTTATGCTACTAAAAACCTGAGAGCCCAAGATTTCCAGTTTATTCTTATCAAAACCTCAGAAGAGAAAAACAGACACTTAGAAACCAAAGCAGGAGCATCAGACAACAGAGCTTCCTGATACTTTCACAAACAAGATACACTTTCAATTGCTTATTAAAAAGTGTTTCCAAAAGAAGAAAGGAAAGTGTGGTACATCTCATCTAAAACATAGATGCTTTCAAAGACCTCTGCATGTCTGACCATGAAAGAAATTATTGGCAGGGGCATCCTCAAAGACTTGCTTTGTGCTGTCCTATGGGAAGTTGCCCAAATTTGTCAGAGCATAAGCCTTTAGAAGTCTCAGTGAAGTACAGAGTATCACACTTTAAAAAAAAAATAATCAAGGATGCATCCTCTCACAGAGCACTGCCCAGCCCTCAACTGGACTGCACACTACTAATCTTGAACAAAAGACTGGCCAAATTTGAGAATGCTTGGGTCCATGACGGCAGAGTACAGCAGCCTTCTTGGAACTGTAATTCTTGGCTGCTGCAGAACATATGGGAGCTAGACACGGGAACTGAGAATCTAGAGCTATTACTCCCAAGTGGCCAACCCCTCCTCCTGGAACTTGTGCAACTCCATTTCACTGCAGGCAACTGGAATTTCATAACTCTAAGTGTTCAACTTTGCAACCTAAAAACCCCCACAAACCAATCAGGACTAACAAAAAAAAAAAAAAAAAAAAAAAACAAANAAAAAAAAAAAAAAAACAATAACAAAAAAAACCCCCAAGCACATTAATTTATAGCAAGTATTTCTTAGCTACTAGGGGTGCTTCATGCTTCATGCCAGTTCTGACAGTCACAGTATAAAGCTATTAAAATTCAATGCAATTTAATAAACATGTCTGTGGACAGTTCAAACTAAGAAACTGCTGCACCCCAAGCGTGAGGTGCACTGTTTGTGAGTCCACGCACCTCACTGGTCAGCTTCCCCGTTGAACATAAGATCACAGAAAGAATTGCAAAATCCATTAAACATTTCAGTTCGAGCTTAGTTTCACTACTGGTTTTAAGAAATATAAGACTGAACTGCCACAAGAAAGATGCAGTCCTGACCCTCACTCAACCATGGGCTCTCATGTCTCTTTTTTGTGGACAGCAGTGATTTTGACCCTGCAGTCCAGTGGATCAATGAACAACTAATTCAGAAGGATTCTATTTCAGGGAGACTAGAAGCTGATCCAAATCACTAGGAACTGTACACCGATGCCAATATATCATGGAGCAAGACTGCTCAATTCAGCAGCCACATGGACCTAGATTAACATAAACCAAACACAAAATCCCAAATAAATATAAAGTACAATAAAGTATACTGCAGTGGAATCTTCCCAAAAGAAAAAAAATAAAATAACAGGAAAAAATAAATAAGATGGAGTATAATTTCACAGAAAGTTGGATCACGTCTGATCTGCCCAAAAAGAGGTACATTAAGTGGAAGAATGGAAGAAGGAATAAGTGCAAGACTGAAAGAATGTAAAACAAACCCCAAACTTTAGTAAGACTAATTCATGCATAATCGCATTTGTTACAGAAAGAGTATCAGATACTTCATCTGGTAAAAGGTTCTACATGCAGCACAGAAAACAAGACATCAAAGCAGCTAAGAAACCTAATGAATGAAAGTACACATAGCTTTTAATTGGTTTTGTTTGAATCTGCTGCCTTATATACTAAGTAGTAAGTAGCATTTCGTATATGTCTCTTGACTTCAAAACCATGAATCAGTCTTAAAAAAATGAACAAAGACACTGTATCATCTGAAGACCAGTCTCTAGATGAGAACAGGTATACTCAGCTGGGGAGTTCAGTCACAAATCTCCCCTTTAGTTTAAACATAGATAACCCATATGAAACAAATGAAACCTGCATTCATAAAGCAAACCATTGATGTGGCTGGCCCAAAATCTTGAATAACTGGACTAGTAAATGTGCAACATGAGAAACTGTAACGAAGGCTGTAAATTTGGTTAACTAAAAATGAAGACTTTTCTTATTCTATAACAGAATTCTTATACTATACCAGACTAAACACAAACCAGCATGTGTAAAACTGACACATTTCCAAGTTGTTTTATTTTTGAATTCTCATTTTTCCAGTTGAAACTCTTTTACAAACCTGACAAATCCTAGTTCTCATCCTATAAGTTAGAATTATATGCAACTGAAGAAAATATGTAAATTATTTTCTCCTCTTAAGAGTTTAATGTTCCACAATTGGCTCCTATGTTCCTGCTTTTTGTCATCTGTTCTAAATTTGATTTTTGGCAACCTGAGGGACGGACAAATAAGTAAGCTGTTGCTAATTTCCTACAGATGTAGTATTTTTCTTCCCTAATCTAATTAGAAGTTGCAGAAAAAGTGAAGGAATTTGTCTTGGCTTTAAGTGAACTTGTATATCTACAAAGAAATTGCCTGTTTTAAAAGCCCCATTAATCAGTAAGAATTTGTAAAGTGGTATCTTCACTGGAAACTGCAATCAAAGCATACAACTCCCTGCAGTACTTTTGACAAAATTTGGCATCATCGTAAGGCAAGAATTCTCATCTCTTAGCTCAGGTTTAGGGGACTTCTGAGAGGTATGTTGCTTAAGTTTACTTGGCCATTGATCTATGGTATTTAGTCTCTTGCAGATGAATCTAGTAAGAGTTCCAACCTCAGAGCAACCATTTTCTTTGCTTGTCTGTACCACTGATACAATTTTTTCCTCAATAAATCCTATCATTAACACATGTATTTTTCTGAAGTGCTGTGGAATTAGTATGAAAGCAGTGAGATCTATTTTAAGATGTAGTTATTCACATAGCACCAAATTCAAACGGTCTTCTATAACTGACATTTCCGACAGCAACTTTTCTAACCAATGCACATAAAGAGACAGGAGGGAAAGCTAAAAGTATAAAAAAGGTCACTGGACTGCAGCTAGCTTTCATCAGCAACACCAACTATTCTACTGTTAGCACTGCTAATCAAAATAGCACATTATACATACACACAGAAGTCTAACCATTTTAAGGTACCAGCTCAGCTGACCACCAGCTCACACTCTTTTCTTCTCAAAGGTAAGAGTCTACTGCAACTTCATAGTGAAGGCTGATGAACCTTGAACTGTATGTATGCCTTCATCTTAAAAAGTCAGAACAAATGGAGAACAGAAACCATCAAGTGTTCAGTATCTCCAGAAGGACACAATGCAAGAAAGAATTTGTCTGCAGTGTGTTTGTCCTAACTGATACAGTATGACTTTGCCAGTGACAGTCATTTCGTTACTGCCATATACAGGGGGCTACTAGGAAACTTACTGAAGAAGTAGTTTCAACTGCAGATACTCTGCATTTGGGATAGCAGAATTTGAGTCATTCAGTTGTTTGCCCACAAAAGACTCCAACATCACACAACAATCAGAGAAGACATTATGTATGCATTAATGCTGTTCTAATGTTCATACTTAAAGAAACAAAATATACCATAACTGTAATTTTTGAGTTGATTTGAGCTTTGGCAGCCTGACGTGTCAAACAAGACGTATCAATACTGTCCATGTTCCCGTTCCTTCCAGAGAGGGAACTTTTAGGCTTATTCATCAGTGTAAGGAAAAGCTGACAGGCAATCTCAGAACATAAATTATTCTTATATTTTTTACAGTTACTGTTACACTTTAATTAGTGACATCCTATGCAGGAAAAAAAAATATTACAGGGTAAATTTTATCTTCAGGACTATAAGTCAGATATGCTGATCAGAGAATCAAGTTTTACCAACAAAGAAACTGTGTAGGTTCTCAGTTCCCTTTCACTTATTTTAAATCTATATGCCCCAATTTTTAAAATGTACCATTTCATGCATGTACAGTAATTTAAACTTCTAGAACATCTTCACTGGTTTCCAATTCAAAATTCTTACACAAAACCAAAAACAATGATCCCTTCCCATCACTTGCTTTGCAGATTCCCCAAGTATGATATGAAAAAAATATTAGGTGCTAATTCTGCAGGCATTGGGAAGAATGTACTGGTAACCTTTGGGTTCTAGCACATTGCAGAATTAAAACTGTTTTACTGTCATGCACAAGCCTCACAATGAATAGCCAAACATATCTGGTTACCAAAATACATAAGTATTGTTTATATTTCATAAACTGATATGTTTATCTCAGAGGATGTTTTGAAAGCCTCCAAATCTGGCAAGTGAAGAGTCATTTTACATGTATCTCAAGAATATTTGAGAATTAGATGGCTCACACTTTTTATGCAAACAAAATTTGAAACCAATGTAATCATTGAAGATGATAAATATACACAATTTTCTTTTGCTGTTGACTTATTAAAAAACGCTTTTTGACTAATAATTGGGGAAAGAAAAAAAAAAAAAGGACGAGATGGTCTAATTGTGTTTCAAATTGAAGTCGTTCCGTTGACTATTTTCAGCTTGGGAAAAGGATAACCGGAAATGCTCCAGAACACACTTTGTGTACAAAGCTAAGGACGTAATAGAATCGGCATAAAACAAAAATATTTTTTTAAGTCTCTACAAGAAAAACAAAACAAATGCCTGTCATGCCTTGCTTGTTGCATACTTGTGAGTACTCTCACAAATCACAGACTAACATCCTTAGCATCTGCTAACCACAAAAAACATGGAACATAAGGAAAACTACTCAAACCTTAAGCTCCCAAAATAAAAGTGACAATAATGCTGTATTCCTCCAAGAGTTAAAATAGACCACAACTGTTCTTTAAATCACCTACAAATAGCATGTGAGGTACAGCAATCCAACTCTATTTTCAGATTCTGTTGCCTACCAAAGACCATATTATGGGTTGATGTCTCGGCATACAGAAACAGTTAACTGCATTTTCATACATTGTAGCATTGAGTAATCACACATAAAACATGACCTAAAATAATCTGTTATAGGTAGAAAAAGCTTCTGCAGGATGTTACTGTGTAGCAAATATTATTTTAGTGATGACATGTCTATACAAGAACTAAGGCAAAATTGCTACAGAACACAAACTCTTTCCTTATCCTCATTTCCACTTTATCCCTCAGGAGTTATTCGCCAATACACATATTTGTCTATGTATGCTGAGCTTACATTACAACCATGACTAAGTGTCATGCCCCTGAAGTTTCCTTGTTTTCCCCAAAGAAAACTAACATCAACATGTACTCTATACTGCTGCCTTCTCAGCCAAGTGAAGCGAATAACCTGTAGTTTTAATGCACTGGCGGCCTTTGTCATGATTTTCACCTCTTACACGTCAAGTCTAGAACTAAAATGAATTTAAGTAAATATGCAAAAAAAAAAAAAAAACCAAAAAAAACCCACCACAAAATAATCATGTAGAATTATCAACTGCTGAATAATGCATCATCTTTGTACGTATGTTAGTTAGAATCTCTCAGCTGTGCAAGCCAGGTTATGGTCCTAATGAATTCCATCATGCTGGGAGGGTAAGGGGAGTGATCCTGTACTGTGCCAGACCAGAGAGCAGACTTGAAACTTATCTGCAACCTCTTTACTAAAGTATGCACAGGGCAGTAACAATGACTGTGCATGAATGGATCCTTCTCCCGATCAGACATAGCTAGTTACACCAGCATGATCAATACAGCTCTCTTGCCATTACCTTCTCCTATTGCTCCAGCACAGCTCACTGAAAACAGATAATTTCTTGGTGGCAGAGGGACTAAAGGAAGAAAGAAAAGGTAACATGGGTGGCTGGGAGGGACAACTTAGTCATACAGTCATCACTTCCCCTACCTTTACTTATGCTATTATATCACTCATGTGGTCTACATTCAAGTGAAGTATCCGACATGTAGAAATCAAGATTTAAAGCGTTATGTCACTCACCATGCAACTAAGAGCACAGAAGCCAAAGTAACTTATCAATATAATTGATCAATTAATCCTTGTTGTTCAAGCAAGGATTTGAGATATAACTTTGTGAAAGAAAAATTTCAATTCAGCAAAAATAGGTGGGGGTTGGGGTGGGGTGCTACCTAACTTTTCTTAGGTAAAAGCTTAGAGGATGCTGAACGTAAGTGCAGACTGACAATACCTGGTGCCACCAAGACAACATCATGAGACTGCAAAGCAAGAGTCTTTGAAGACATCGATGTTCACCATGTCCAAGGATATAGCATTAAGAATTGTTATGAAGGGGAGAAAAATAAACAAGTGACGATGACAACTAACAAAACCATGATTTTAGACAATCCAGGGAATTCTAGCCAACTCTCCTGAAAGTGTCATAGAGGCAAATTCAGAATGAGAGCAAGGACAGTCCTGGCCAATGGGATCACTAAGAGTTGTCATCTGGCATGATGCTGATGTATCTTCAATCCCAGGAAGTTCCTACAGCACAGACTGCTAAGAGGAAGAGGAAGACAAGGACACTAAGGTGCCTGTCCAATCACTGAGGCAAAATTATTTGAATAATCCATTACCACCAATAGGCGTGCTCCTGCTCTCCCTTCCAGTCTCTAGTCCTTGGCTACAATCCCCCAGCTGTGCATCAGCAAATATCAGACCCCTATAAGCCTACTGCAGTTCACCCAAACAACATAGAACAAGTCTTAAAAGTGGTAAGTTTTTGTGTGTTAAGTATCAGTGTCAAAGCTGGGACAAGGGAGGAGATGAGACAATGTAAATAAAAGCTTTGGGGATAGATGGACGGTAGGGAGGAAATGGAAGTCCTATCTTCCCATTTTTGATGGCTATAGAATTGCAGCCTCTTTCCATAATATTTGCCACTATTATCAGCCAGAAATATACTAGACTACACATACCTTCAGTGGCAGTTCTTCTATGGGATTTACCTACATTTCCAAGTCCACGAACTCTTAAATACACAGCAGAATTCTTTTTTTAAGATGGAATACTGAAGTTAACAACTACAAAGCCTATTTTCCTTTTTCAGACAAGCATTTCCTCCTATGAAAACAGTAATCTGTTTTATCTAATGTTATGTTCTTCCACTTGTGATTCCAATAAAAGTAAGTTGCAGAAGAAAGGATGACTTTTTAAAGTTCCTATACTTCCTGGGGAGAACAGAAAGGATCAGGCAAAAGGGCAGAGCTGCCAAGTCATTGACCTCTTTCTTAAGAGCCATAGCAGCACAGAAAAATTTTAAAGGTCAGCTCAACTGCAGCCAGTCTCAAGGAAGACAAGCAAAAAGAAAAAGAGCTAACTTCAAGTACAAGGTAAGAACAACAAATCTCAAAACAGATCTGCTATGGCCATGAAATAATAGCCTCTCCCAGCTTCTGCATAAAAATTGTAGTTTTTCCTACATGGGCACTAGGACTTCTTCAAAGGTTACTTGCTCAGCAGGATGTCCTCCATTAGAAACATTACCATTGAGCTGACTGGGTGGGTGGGAGGGTAGAATTCAGCCATAAAAAGAAAAGATGTTTTGGTTCACAACCTAGCCAAGAAGATTAATAGACTCCAAGCAACAGTTTTCATGCGCTAAATGAATACAAAAAGAAATTAAACTCCTTTGTTAGTACACAATGATTTACCAAAGTGTCAATGGGTTTTGGCCCATTTATAAGGTGAATTTCACTTAACCACCACAAAATCTGTCACAAACACCAAACAAATATAATTTTTCCCTTCTCATTTCACTAGTGATGAAGAAAAACAAAGATGCTTCACAGTAAAAAGTCCCATCACATAATATAACAGTTTCAATACTGAATAGTTGAATACCAATACTGTAAACTTGGTGGAAATTTCTCAGAGTTGAACACCTTCCTCAGGCTACTGAAGTTAAAGAGAATGGATACAGCAAAAACAAAGCAGCACTGTTAATGAGCGTAGAGGTTTCTGCTCTCAAGAGAGCAGAGTTTGGCGCTCAGATTACCAACACTTTCTGGCTACCTCCTTCAAAGGAATCATTCTTATCAATTTATCTGGACAGAGAAACAATAGCCACATTCTTATGAAAAGTGATCACTGGGTTTACAAAGGCAACTCATATTTGTGAGAAAAGCTTTTGGGGGCGATTTTGAGCCTTGCAGTCAGTGACCAGGAGCTCAGAAAGCAACTGCAACACTTGGAGCAATATAGATTAGCTTCCTGTGAAGACAAAGCAGCTTCTTGAGCTCTGTCTCTTGATTCACCAACCTCAAGTTATTTAGGTACAGCAGGTGGTTTGTCGATTACTCATGCCACAGGAAGAACTACAAAAATCTGGGAGACAAGAAAGGCAATCTTACTGATGCTTTAAGGATATCACTCCTGAAGTAAAAGAGGCTGAGATCTAGAGGGAGACCTGCAAAATCAATTGTAGAAAACATTTTACATTTTTAAAAATTAAGACATGCAAAATTCAAGTTTTTCTTGGGCTATGCAAGTTACAGAAGTGATTAATTCAAGTAAATCATCTTTTTAACCTGTGGAGAGACAAAGGTGCAATACTGACTAACTTTCTACATTAAAAAAAACCAAACCAAAACCAAACCTAAAACATATCAGCATGAGTAACAGTCAGAGATCCAAAAAAACCCCAAAGTAAGCTTTGTCATACCACAGAAAGAAAATGACTCTAACAATATAATCAATGATTGTCATGGGCTTGCTCCAATACCTAAGCCTACAGCAACAATGCAAAGGTTTTCATTTTAACTTTCCAAACAGAAAAGGACAGATTTCCATCTACTTGTGTTTTGCTTCACTCAATATGAATCTCAAATAAAAACATACTGAACACTAACTTTTCATACAAAAGGTAAGTTCAGATAAACTGTCACTCAATCAGTTCTCACTGTTTTCAAATAAAGACTTATATTTGTGACCTTGATGAGTTGATCGTTAGACTGATAAGCCTGCATTTACACCAGATGAACTTTTGCTGCAGATGGGTAGAGTCATGCCTTCAGCACAGCTCATTCAAATTAGTGTTAATTATTGATCAGAATAAACTGAGCTTGTTCCAGTTTTCCCCAGTAAAACAGAACATGCATATTAGCAATGCTGACTTTTGAACATGCCAGATACCTGTTTCAAAGAATATTTCCACAAGACTGAGTTCAGTTTAAGTTCTCTAAATTCACCAGAACATGTTCGCCATTTCCTTCCACAAGTAACCAGCACTTTCAACGCTTCCCAAACCAACTGTGTTTTTACTGAAAATTTTTCCCTCTGATTAAGTAATACCAAGTGACCAAAATGCCAAATGAACATCTGCTATTGCTATATCCCAGTCCAGTTGTTTCTCCTGTGTTGTGCATTGCTTCAAACAATTCTCCCTGTCATACATTAGACAAGAATACTAAGTAGCAGCAAATAACTGGTATAGTATAGCTCCAGATAGCCACTCAAATTCCTCCATATGTTTCAGCTATTAAGTGTACGGTAACAGGAATATAAGCTCATCAGTTTCAGGTCTACTTTTTTTTTTCCCATGGCTGTGCACTCTCAGACTTAAATCAAAAGCAATATATGAGCTTTACTTCAAATGAAAACAAACTATAGAACATTAAAATCCATGACTAGCTTAGGATGAAGAAGAAAAGGGAAAAGCCATTAAAAAAAATGAAGTAGTACACATTCTTTAGAAAGATTCCTTCCACACAGAAAGAAAAACAGAGAAAGTAGCTGTCACAGCATGTGTAGCCCATGATAAAGCAATCTTAATCTTTGATCAATCCCACTGTACTGAAGATGTTTAGCTAGGAGTGTCAGTGTGAAGGAAGGGGAGGGTGGGGCAGAACAGGACTGGGGGAACCTAGTTTGAAGTAAAAAAAAAAACAAAACAAAAAACAAAACCCAAAGAACACCCAACAACAAAACCAAGTCATGAATTAATGACACTCTACCTCAGTGATTGGCTGCCCTTGTGAAGTCAAGTCCAGTTCCTGAGGTCTCGTCACCTTATCAATATCCAAAGAGTCCATGCTAGAAGCTGCAGAGGTTATGCTGGAACGGGAGGAGTTACTGATTGAGCGCACCTCAGCATCACTCACTGTGCCAGCAGATGCTGTCCTCCTGTGCTGAGCAGTAACTACTGGTTTGGCATCTTCTGCAACAGACTGTTGAGCTGCCTCATCCATGCTCAAAGAGGCCTTCTCTAATTGTGCAGTGATGTCATCCAAAGATACGTTGGCATGTGATGGTTTAGTCACCTTACCAGATGAGGAGGATAATCCTTTCATACTGCTGTGCTTAGTAGAAGGTCGGCTAGAAGGTGGTTTTTGAGTTTTGGATTCTGTGGCAAGGCGCTTCACTGCAGCATTGTTCGCTGAATGAGACCCAATGCTGCTGAGCTCCTGCTCTATGGAGCAGAGATCAGCCATGAGGGCATCTAGATCCACAGTCTCCCCCTGATTCAAGGCTTCTGCAATAAACAAGAGTTTTCAGTATATGCAGAGTTACTTTGTTTGCTTGTGCAACTCTTCACTTTGTATTACCAAATTTAACAGAAGCTGTATTTTGTTTTCCCATCTGTACTGAAAAAAATCTCTGCTCACTGCTAAGCATTTGCACTACTACCCTTGACTGGTCTAAGAGCAATTAAAAAATAAATAAATAAAACTACCTATGTTAAACACATTTGATGACAGAAATCTATGAATGTTCTGATTACATTTGAAAAGTTTGAACTGCTGTCTTGTGAACAGGATCTAAGACTACATTTGTAGAATAAAAGTGGTATAGGTGTTTTGCTTAGCATTTTCTGCTAAAGCAATACAAGGTATGTGACATTGCTTTTAAAAATACCCGCAAAGTACTATACACATACTTAAACCTTTAAATAAAAGCTTCCTGTATTACAACCACAGAAAGCTATTTTAAGACAAGGAAAAACATGATTTTTATTTAACGTGAAAGCGCTCTGTAGCTACATTCCTGCATCCAGTCCCACAAAGCAAGATACTGTTTCTTCCTATTTAACTGATATGCATCAATTCATTCTTTCACGAAACAAGATCCCAGAATCTGCATTTCTGTACAAATGCTAGACTACAATTCTCAGACACCAGGTGCTGTAAAAGATACTACTTTGGGATACTCAAAATTCTGTGCAATCAGAAAGCAATGCCTCCAGCAACGTTCTCACTTCCGCTAAAAGCGCATTTAAATGTTCCTGTATTTTATAGTGTTCTCCTTTATAGCTAGAACAGGGATTTTTTCCTAAACTAATATTTAAGGAGGTAAATAATTCAAACAAACCATTTAAATTGTACATGGAGAAACGATATGAGAAGTTGGCAAGATTGGTTTCCTGATGGAGAGGTGATCTCTTCACTGGTGCCATAGGCTTGTCTGTATCCAAACTCTGAAAAAGACCCCAAAAAAGACAGAATGAAATTTGACAAGGAACTGGACAAGCAAATCTTCAAGATGATTGAAAGTTAATTTTCTCTAAGATAATTTTATCAAAAACTCCTGGCACAAAAAAAAAAAAAACGTATCAGAGATTTAGCTTCAGATATTCAATGGAAAAAAACATGTTAATCACATTTTTTTTTTTTAAATTGAAAGGATAAAAGCATATTTTGAATGTATTTTTAAATGGTGTTACACACTATCTCATTTTGAAACGCAGAGACTGGCCTACCTGTAACATCTTTTCCATATCTAAACGCATTCAAACTGTGGCACCCTCTCCAAGAAATGAATCATTAGCTTCTGAGCATAATCATGGCATAAGCATACAAAAGCATTCAATGAAGAATTCTATTTTATTAAAAGGGATTTAAAACTGGCTAAATTCTTCATTTTTCTCAATAACATCTTCTGCAAGAAGAGTTTAATTGTGAAAGCAAACCCTAGAAGTTAACATAGCATATGGGTTTTTTAGAAAAACTAGTATTTAAAAGAAACAAACAAAAAAGACAATTTTCTACACAAGACACTGAATTATATATTTTGAAGTCTAACACAAGCATAACAGAATAAATACCAGCACTTTGTAAGTAGAAAGCAGTAGGGCACCATGATGCAGCTGATGACAATAGAGACTGCATGACAGGGTCCAGAGCTGCAGTCCTGGGAGTGACAAATGTTACATGGAGAATCTCTCTCTCACTGTTACTGGGACTCAATAGGCCTGCAAAGGGTTTGAATTTACGCAACGCTTGTATTGATAAAGTTTTCCTGAAGACGTACTTGTCTGAAAGAAGAGCCTCTTCCAGCTCCAACAGAACAACTCCATGCAGCACTACAGACTTGGGGAAGAGTGGCTGGATAGCTGCCCAGAAGAGAAGAACCCTGGGGTTGCTGGCTTACAGCCACCCGAATATGAGCCAGCAGTGTGCCCAGGTGGCCAAGAAGGCTAACAGCATCCTGGCCTGTATCAAGAGCAAGAGCAGTGTGGCCAGCAGGACCAGGGAAGCAATTGTCCCACTGTACTCGGACTGGTGAGGCCACACCTCGAATACTGTGTCCATTTTTGGGCCCCTCACTACAAGAAAGACATTGAGGTGCTGGAGTATGTCCAGAGACAGGCAACAAAAAAGAAACTGACCTCACCTACCTGTACTTGTGTAAAGCATTTGACACCGTCCTGCATGACATCCTTGCCTCTAGACTGGAGAAATATGAATCTGATGGATGAAACACTTACTGGGTAAGGAATTGACTGGGTGGTCACACTCAGAGAATTGCGGTCAAAGGGTTGATGGCTGCATGAAGACCAGTGATGAGTGGTGTTCCTCGGGGGTCAGTACTGGGACTATTGCTGTTTAACATCAACGCTGGCAACATAGACAGTGGGATTGAGTGAACCCTCAGCAAGTTTGCAGACAAAACCAAGCTCCATGGCGTGATCAACACATTGGAGGGAAAGGATGCCATCCAGAGACATCTGGACCAGCTTAAGAGGTGGGCTTATGCCAGCCTCTTGAAGTTCAATAACGCCAAGTACAAGGTTTTGCACATGGGTTGGGGCAATCCCAAGCACAAATACATGTGAGGCAGAGAATGGACTGTGAGCGGCCCTGAGGAGGACTCAGGAGTGATGGTGGATAAGAAGCTCAACATGAGGTGGCAACATGTCCTTGCTGCCTAGAAAACCAACCATATCCTGGGCTGCATCAAAAGAAGTGTGGCCAGCAGATCAAGGGAGGTGATTCTACATCTCTGCTCCACTCTTGTGAGACTCCACCTGGAGTACTGTGTCCAGCTCTGGAATTCTCAGTACAGGAAGGACATGGATCTGTTGGGCCTCTAGAGGAGAGCCACAAAGATGATCAGAGGGCTGGAGCACCACAGGCTGAGAGAAGTGGAATTGTTCAGCCTGGAGAAGAGAAGGCTCTAGGGAGACCTTGTATCAGACTTCCAGTACCTAAGAGAGGCCCGTAGGAGAGATGGGGAGGGATTCTTTATCAGGGATTGTGATAAGACAAGGGGGAACAGTTTTAAACTGAAAGGAGGGAAATTTAATTAGATATTAGGAAGAACTTCTTTGCCACAAGGGTGGTGAGACACTGGAACAAGTTGCCCAGAAGAGCTGTGGATGCCCCATCCCTGGAGGTGTTCAAGACAAGGTTGGACTGGGCTTTGATTAAGCTGGTCTAATGGGAGGTGTACCTGCCCATGGCGCGGCTGGTGCAGCTAGATGATCTTAAGGTTTCTTTTCCACCCCAAACCATTCTACGGTTCTATGAAGCTGGTGAAGTGTCTAGAGCACAAGTCTTATGAAGGGCAGCTGAGGGAACTGGTACTGATTAGCCTGGAAAAAAAGGAGGCTGAGGAGAGACTGTATCACTCTCTGTAATTACCTGAAAGGAGGTTATAGCGAGGTAGGGGTGGGTCTCTTCTCCCAAGTAATAAGCAATAGGACAACAGGAAATGGCCTCATGCTACCCCACGGGAGATTTGGATTGGATATTAGGAATAATTTCTTCACCAAAAGGATTATCAAATACTGGAAGAGGCTGCCCAAGGAGATGCTGGAGTCAGCCTCCCTGTAGGTATTTAAAAGGTATACAGTTGTGGTGCTTAGAGACATGGCTTAGCGGTGGACTTGGCAGTGCTAGGTTAATAGTTGAACTTGATCTTAAAGGTGTTTTCCAACCTAAATGATTATATGAATATTTCTCACCTAAGCTTTTAATTTCCATTTTCTACATCTTTGCTCAAGCCTTTGTTAAAAATCAAATGCACTATTGTTTCCCCTATTTGTTTTCACTGAACTTGCTTATCAGTTTGGCTTGAACTTAAAAAAAAAGGTAATAACAAAAATCACTTTATTGTGAAGTCAGTCATCACTTGAAGAGAAGCTAGTGCTGCAGCTTTGCCTTCCATCAGATGGAAAAAAACCTCACCCCAGTACCTCTGATGGACCTTACATACTGTCCCACACAAAATAGCTGAAAAAAGTTTAAATAAAAATATATATATAACCCTAGGAGCAGCAGGTATATGCTGCCTCTGAAAGTGGCTCATTCCTTCAGACTGAACCCACAGACTGCCACGAAAGATTTCCCGTAAAGCAAATATATTATGGTTAAAAGCATCTAAAATGTGGTTTAGTGAATTTAATAATAATTCAGGTATTTCACATCCTTGGAAACACGTGCAATATACTGTCACTATTATCAGAACAGTCTCCATAACACATTATGATGCTGAACTATCAGTTTGGAGAATTGCTGAAAACAGCACCAAAAGTAATGGTAAGTTTTCCTTCATTTAACCTGCATTATAGAGCATGATAAATTTTAATGCACTCCACATCAGTGCCAAACACTGCTTGCACATGCTGCAAATTTTGTGACTACATTTTATAATGCTTTTATTGATCAACAGTTAAAGAGAGCAAAGCAAATTCAAGTGATCTCATGAGCATCTTAAGAACTACAAATCTTTTAAAAAGCACTTCCATCTGGAAAGGAGTCTGTGCTTTACTTTCAATACCCTCAAAATAAACTTCTATTTAGGAAATCAAAAAAGGAAGTCAAAGTTCAAGGAACTTGGGGACAAAACTCTTCCTAATGACCTTTGAGTCCAGCTGATAAATAGCAACAAACACTGAGGCTACAGGAGAACACACTTTGGAGCTCATTAGCTCTAATCACCCCGCCTTCATTGGAAGTAGATTGGGTCAGCTGCATCAAGACACAATCACTGTCCAAACAAATGAACTGAGACACAACTAACTGCATTAACTTGTTTATACAAAACTATATGAGGTCATTCAAAGCTTTGGGAGAAATGTCATTTCTCAGCAGTTGCAAAAGCCAGAAGGACAACGGTCAGGCTGTGTTACCAACTCCGCTTTACAGTAATACGAAAGTGATAAACAAATTATGTGGGTCCTCCCCCCTCAACTAACTGTTAGTAGGTTTTAAGAATTTTGCATGGATCAGCACACAAATTGAGACATCACCATAAAGTCTGTATGTCAATACTGTAGTTGTAAGCCCCACAAAGTACGCTTCTATTTCTAGGCTGCTCATACCTGGGGGGGTGGGGGTAGGGGGAAAAGAAGCAGAGAACAAAAGGTTTAAGACCAATTATGTATTGTGCTCCTCCATGAAGATCCTCACTCGTAATTTAGAGAGCCCATGTCTTCAAAACGGCTCCCACTTACCACTGAAAGTCATTCACAGAAAGTTAAAAAAACAGTGAGAATTACGAGACAGATTTATTTCACACTGTCTTCCATTTACCTCAAAAGGCATGATTCCTTATTGTCTTGCATGCATAAGCTCAGAAAAAAAACCATAAAAGTAATTTTATTCCCAGAGTGCTTTCTACATTTATATCTTGCAGGCAGAGATTCAAGCAGAAGATAAATTGGAGGGATGTGGATTTGATGGATAGACTGTTCAGTGGATAAGGAACTGGCTGGATGGTCGTATCCAGAGGGTGGTGCTCAATGCCCTGAGGTCCAGATGGACAGCAGTCATAAGTGGTGTCCCTCAAGGGTCCGTGCTGGGACCGCTACTGTTCAACATTTTTATCAATGATACAGACAGAGGGATCAAATGCACCATTAGCAAAGTTGCAGATGACACCAAGATGTGTGGTGTTGTCAATACACCAGAGGGACAGGACGTCATTCAGAGGGACCTGGATAGGCTGGAGAGGTGGGCCCAGATGAACCTCNGGGTCCAGAGGAGGGCCACAAAAACGATCGGGGGGTTGGAGCACCTCTGCTACGAGGATAGGCTGAGGGAGGTGGGGTTGTTCAACCTGGAGAAGAGAAGGCTCTGAGGAGACCTAATCATAGCCTTCCAGTACCTGAAGGGGGCCTACAGGAAGGTTGGGGAGAGTCTGTTCACAAAGGCCCACAGTGATAAGACGAGGGGCAATGGCTTTAGGTTGGAGGAGAGCAGATTTAGATTGGATATTAGAAATAAGTTCTTTACTCTGAGGGTGGTGGAGCACTGGAACAGGTTGCCCAGGGAGGTGGTTGAGGCCCCTTCCCTGGAGACATTCAAGGTGAGGCTTGACAAGGCCCTGGGCAACCTGGACTAGTTGGGGGTCTCCCTGCAACTGCAGGGAGGTCAGACTAGATGACCTTTGGAGGTCCCTTCTGGCCTGGATGATTCTATGATAAAGATGAGTGTGATGTTAAAATGCTGTCACACGATTAGCTCAATTTTCCTTCAGCCTTAGAACAATACAAAAGATGAGAAAAGCTGACTTTTCTCTAGCTTACTAACATTTGAGGTATCATACCTTTTTGTAAGTTTATGTGATAGAGGGAGATGATGAAGTACGTTAGTCAGGAGGGACAGCTCAGACAGTTGAAAATACCACAGCAAGCAGTCACAGAGAAATGACCTATCAGCCCAGAAGTCTGGCATATGCAAGATGCAAGATCTGCTTGTGAAGGTAAGGGAAAGGACAAGAAAGAAAGGATGTGTTCTTTTGGGACTTCCATCTCCTGCCTCTCTGCTGCATGAAAAGTTCTCTGGAATAATAGTAAGTCCTCTAGGGTGTATCACAGCACCTTACTATATCATTAGTGGCAACATTCTCAATTTCTTGTTCCTTACTGCTGTACAGGTGCAATGAATAAATGCTATCCAAGTGTATGTTTGGAGATATAACCTTCCTCTAGCCAGCTAAAGTCAGTGTTTCTCTATACACATGAGGACAAAGTACCAATTCCATAGATGTCAGAAGGAATCACGCTCTTTGGGAAAGATCAAACTAGCAAGTCGTGAAAAATGAATTTAATAACTTTGAGAGGGGAAAACAAGCCAATTTAAAAAACTTTACAGAGCACCGAGCTGGTCACATGCTACAGTCTACCTTACCGCAAGTGGCAGTGCAAAGTAGTTAGCATCTAACTGGAAAGAAACGTTAATAATAAAGAATTATTCTGAGATGATTGAAACCTCCCTAACCTGTGTGAGTTTGTCCAGTTCTCCCAGCCAGGCCCCAAACATCTTGTCTAGATCCTGATCTTCCTTATCACTATCTTCTTCTGCACCATGGTCAAGTTCTTCATCTGATAACTGCTCCATCTGAAAAAAAAGGAAAAAAAAAAGTTGGATACTCAAATTTTATCAGCATCCTGGAAAACTGGTGTCAACTACTAAGTTTCTGAAGAAGTATTCTGAAGTAAACGTATATGTGTGTCCATAAGCTTTATAAAAATTGCATACAGTTTATTATCCTACTCACAGGTAAAGAGTTATCATGAAAGATGCAATGGATAATTACAAAGCCATTCTTGAAGCTCGCTTTTGTCAGAATCATGCAAAAAAAGATGAAGAACCGAGTCCACAATATTTAATACACAATTAGAAGTTATTTCATGCTAGCCTTGCACATGCATTCATTGCTAGCTATTGACTTTACATTATAAAAATTCAACTCTTGCCCAAGAAATTCAGCTGACCACAGCTAAGCAACACCATTCAACCTGCATGAAGTGCAGCCTTAGTGCATGGCAAATAGCTGACTCTACACATCTGTAAATGAAAATGCTTAAATAGGCCACAGAGAATGCCAGCAATACATCCCATAAGACAGTTTAAATCTTGGACACTGCCCAAATCACTTCAGTGACACTGCACAATTTTTACCAAAGAAAATCCTCCCTGGTCACCATTACAGCTATCAGACCCTCCTTCATTCAACAAATTTGAGTTACCAAGATAAAGACCTCAAAGGTTATCTGTTATTACCTCAAAGGAAACATCGTTTGTTAAACAAGTCTCTATTGTCTTCCCAAAACATGTCCTCCAAGCCCCTTATATGGAGCTAACGCACAGTGCCTTCCTGGGTACATCCACACTGTTAAGCCCAGGATCTGGTTCAGAATGAAAATTTACATGCTTGGAGGGAAAACGACAGAGGCAACAAGTTCAGAGTGATCAGGCACTACAGAAGAGTAAGGCCTAGAGTTGTGCTATAGAATGTCCAGAGAGACATAAGAAATAGCTACCACTGCACATAAAATTCATAGTATGCTGCACAGCCTGATTTGGTCAAGTCATGGGCTACACAGTAACTTGCTACATAGCTTTCAGAAAGCATCAGTTTGTTTTTTGTAGATTTAAAAGCAAACTTTCTAAGTTTTTTTAAATCTTAGTCTGAAAGACATCACAGTACTACAGAACTGAACAGGTGACAGATGTTACAAAAGACAATAAAGGTGATCTCGGAGCAAAACAGTTCAGTTCATTTTTTACTTTTTATGACAATAACTCATGCAAAAATCCTCTGTGATGTAAAAATAGCCTTTCCTTCTATTTATATATGGCTTAGTTTCACTTTGATAAAATAATCAGGGAGACTTCAGAGGTGATCCACAATTCTGAGGTCAGAAGAAGCCAATGCCTCCCCGAGATGCAAGATGCTTCCATCCATTTGCTTTATGCAAAGCCAATTCAGTCTCCTACTGAGATGTTACTTTCGTGAGAGAGCACAACACAGCTGCTTACCTTAAAAGGGGCAACAATATGAAAGCTAACCTGGCATGGCATACTGCACCATGCAAACAATGAACATATTAAATACACCACCTGAATCTCATTCCTTCCAGCACTCCAGGAAAGGGAAGGAAGCTCTTCCTAAAAATTCAAGAGTGATGAAGTCCAAAAAATGCCAAAATGCTTACGTAATAGAGATGCATCCTTCTACCAAGACAAGACCAGTTTCTTATGTTCTCTGTCAGGCGTGTCTCCCCCTGCAAGATTCCTCCATGATGTCACGCCAAAGACCTCCCACGTAACAGAAACAGAGACAACAGGGTAGCAGCAGCTCATACTCCGCCTGAGCTTCAGCAGAACAAACAGAAGCTGGATTGCATTCTCATGTCCCTTCAAAGCTTTGCTTTACTGCTCCTTAGGTTTTTACATGGACCAAAAATATGGTAAATTCAAGATAAAACACATTATACCTAAGGTGACATGGTCAAACTGTTGTAACAATGTTCACATTCAACAACACAGCATTTCTCAACATCTAGATACACTTGAAGTAAAGAATTTTTATTTGAAGGCTAAGGGAAGCTATTAAAAGCATGCCTTAGGAAATACGACTATTGGCAAATACTGGCAAATCAAATAAATAGGAACTATGATATAAAACAGACAGAGTTTGGTATTTAAAGATACTTTACACTGCTAGCCTTTCCTCTTGGAATTGTTTTTGCCGCTTACTCTACAGTTAGGTGGGACTTGTTTTGCAGTACCATTCATTCTACAGCACTGTTCATAACTCATCCTTTCATTAAGAGAGGAGCTTGTTCTTTTTACCAATACTTCTGAGGATCTAAGCTGTGGAAAAACCCCAGCATTCTCAATTTCCCATAGACTGTTGCTTTATAGCTGCTTTAACTTGGCATCTGAGACACTGCTTTAGTTCCAGTTACTCTGAAGATAGAATTAGCAGCCTAAAGAAAACTTCTACAAGTAAAGTACTGTTGTGTCGGCAAGTCTGGCACTAAACCCTGTAGTATTTGCCAGCTCCTTGCAGTCCCCACCCAAGCTTCCTAACATCTGCTGCATTTCCTATGAGCCTGTCAATGTTTGCTTGCAAAAGGCACACAGAGGATAGTGTCTCACTGAAGAAACAGCTAATATTAACTTTCTAGTTCTGTAAAAAGGATCTCTCTCAGCACGAGCTCCCCTACTAGAAGGATGATTAATGCCCTTTGGGATATAAAGGATTAATTCAATAAATTAAGGCAGAGAAAGAAATGCTTAGTTAACAGTGTCAGAAATTTGTTGTAAGAACTCAAAACAGTAACAACTCAAAATGAGTACACAATACACTTGAAAAGTTAGGAAATGGTTGTAGAATTTCATTCTCATTGTTATTTACACAGCAAACATACAGCATATTTTAGCAAATCATGACCTCATGCCTTTCTAAGGAGATGCCATTTTTATTTATAACCAAAAAAAAAAAAGAAAAAAGCAAAAAGCATAAGTTTAAGGCTTTGGGGGTTGAGCTTTTTTACGTGTGTTTTGCTGTTGGTTTTTTCAAAGGAGTCAGAGCTAAATAAGAAATGGAAAAGGAATAACTATTTTAGTGTAACACCATAAAGTAAGCCACTTAAATTCCTAAACTCTGCTACTATGCAAATGCTTTAAATAGCTGTTGCTTCTGCTTAGTTCATACTAGGTGAAGTGCCCAAAGTAATTTTAGGATTCAAGTTAGTTTTCAACACTTCACCTTCTTTTCTGTTCATGTGTGTGTCACAACAGAACTTAATGAACAACACTATTTTGGGATACCTAGATAAAATAAGGTACCAACATGGTATAGTTTCCATATGCAAATAAGGATTTCTGCATGGAAGTGTGTCATCTATATACTATTTCATTATCCACTACGCACTGCATCAGCCAAGTTTATCTGCTTAAAATGCTATTTAAACAAGCAGACGCATAAATGAAGTCAACTGTCTAGTTTTCAAAACAATTTGTTAGGTTTGTTCACCTTTAAATGCATGAACCACAGTATTCTAATATTATTTTATGAAAACATACTGAGGCTTCCATTAGAAGTCACCAGTTGCAACACAATCATTTAATCTACTATTTTAATTACACACTAAGGAAAAAAAAAAAGAAAAAACCTAACCAATAATTCAGGAAAAAAGAAATGCTTACTCTTTAAAGCTGATTATAATGCAAGTCATTATAGCTTTTAATATGCCAGGACAAGCATGAGATGATGTGATATCAAAATACACGAGGAAAGATGAAAAGATTAAAGATGAAAAACCCAGGAACAATGCTTCAAATATATCATTTTGGCTTTTTTTCAAGAAAAAGACATCAATTGTAAAATTCTGAAACTAACAAACTGCTGCTATCAGAAAGCAACTGCTTTGGAACAACAACAAGTTATAACAAGTTATAATCAAAAGTGTACTTAGGGTATCTTTCAATGAGACCCCAATTCTGCAGATCTGCAATTTGAGACAGTAGTTCCTACCTTACAATCAACCCAGTTCAAGACAATAGGAAGTATTATATTAACAATATTTCCTTATAATGAAAACACTCTTTACCGGAAAAAAAAAAAAAAAAAAAAAAAGTAGTTGTGAAAGTATCAGACTACAGGATTTGTTTACACCACACTTAATTACTGTTGGAAAGATTATCAGAGAAACAAAAGCAGACTTCTGAATCCAACTGGAAACATCAATATACTTAAAGGGTCAGTAACAGGAATGTGTTTATTCACTATAATTTCAGAAATACTGTAATAAGCCTTTCGAACTAGAGATGCTTAAGTATGTTCAAAGGCAGCTGACAGCAAAACCCCCCAGATGAAACCATCTTTCAGGCAACTGATGTTTTCACTCCCAAACTTTCTTGTTTTTTAAACAGAAGCTTATACAAGCTCTTGCTTGTTACTGAACTAAGGATTTTCTTTCCGAAAATCACTATGGAATTTGTTGCAAATTATTATAGGGATGCAGTAGACTATACACAAACATTCAAAACACCATCTGAACAAGTAACTGTATTTCTGCACTTCAAAAATTTTGCCTCAGGAACCAAAAGGAACTATAAAGGAACCATATTCTGGTTTGGAAAACACACTCTGTTTGGAGCTGCTTTGGAAATCAGACTTCTTCCATTTGTGATCATCCATGTGTCATCATGCCAGTATCCATTTCTGTTTAAGCTGAACATTACAGACAGCAACATACCACATAAGCACACAAGCGCTGTGTCCACACATAAATACAACAGTAAAATTCTAGCAGGTTTTCACCTCTAATACTCATTCACCTAAGTGCTTAGATGAAGTTACTTATACAGGAGGGGAAAAAAAAAAAGGAAATGTTTTCACCTAACTGATAGCTAAAACTCATATCCACATTTGACACATTTTCTCAACATTCTGGTAAGTAATGAAAGGTATTTGAGCACAGAAATTATTTTTCATATTAATACTCTCTCCACATAACAGGGAGCAATCAAATCCAGCATGTTTTTCAGTAAAAAAATAAGGAAGTGTTGTGCTATAACAACACTAACATTTCTCCTTTTAATTTAACACTGCAGCACACTAAGCAAGCAACACAGTGCAGATCATTTGCCTTAGCACTCCCATGTTTCTTCTTCTTAAGCATAAAATAGTCTGAACTTAACTACTCCTGAAAAAAAAAAAAAAAGATCTGGAGGGGGATTAGAAAGTTATGGAAAAATTCTTTGTGCATTGTCCAATGTCCTATAAACCAGTTTACATAAAAGAAATCTAGATGAAAACCTGAACAAAAGAGCACTTGTTTTCTTTTAGCTTCAAATAGCATAGATACTAGCTGAATATATCCCAAGGAGCCTAACAGCACACAGATATTCCAATGCCTCTCAGATTCAAGAGCTGAGGTACAAACCTGTCAGCAAAAAATTCAAATTCAAAACATCCCAAACTAAATCTTATGTCAAGTGAAAGCCTCCTTCAATATACTCTTCTGAGCCAAGTTTGAGTTTTGTTTTTCTTTTAAACTGTGCTTCAGGCAGCAGTTTTCCAGGCTTGTAGTCACACAACATGGTGAAAACATCTTCAATGTCTGATAAAAGATAAAGCTTCAGCCACTTCAGTAAAAGCAAAGAAACCAATAGCCTCATATGTTTCTGAAATTACTCAGACAATAGTTTTATTAGCTAAAATTCTATATTATGTAAAATTATAGCATTTGTTGTCACATTATAAGAAATCAAATAATATCTGTGCACTCCTTTGAACCAGTTAAACAAAATTTAACAAATTAACAAAAATTTACCAAATTTAACAAAACCTATTTAGGTAATGCACCTTTAAAAATTGAAAAATACTGAATCTATGCCTTGCACACACTCGGATACTTGGAAGTACTGTGGGTGACCTCTTGAGGTCCTAGACAGCAATACCCACCTGCCTCAATGTAAGATCCAAGAATGAAACACTTGCACCCAATCACACATCAATAGACTGAAGACATAATTAAGGTGTATGAAGCATTCAGAGTTACTCCTGTATTTCTATACTGGGTCACTGGCTTATTAAGGAATGTGACAACATCTGATTCAAACCTATGTGTTTTCTGCCCTTTTTTCTCTCCCTCCCCAACTCAATAAAGATGTTTTCTTTACATCAACACTTTATCTGCCACAATTAAATTGATCTGTCCTGTCAGATCTGTCCTGTCAAACTCAACACCTATCAAAGCAAGGAACTCTGCGCTATTTCAGAAAAATGACTTTATTTAATTCCCTCATTTATAAAGCAAACCGATTAGTAGCAATTCACAAATAAGACTGGCAAAACAGTAATTCACAAATGTTTATGTGAGGTTCCTTGAGTTATTCTTCAAAATTAAAATAGGGCATCGAACTTTAGCAATAAATCCTCTTCTTCAAACATAAGATGTCAAAAGCAGAACATGAGCTGTAGAAGACATTCAAAGCAATAGGGAGAAGGAAGATAAATAATTACAGAATAAAAAACCAGTAATGTCCAGTTTGAGCATATTTCATTTTCAAGTCTTTTACTTTACATAAGGCAGCTGGTGTGGACTGCAGAAATCCAGCAAGTACAAAAAACAGGCATCCCCACCTTATGGCCTTATTCTCAGGTTTAGATGAGAAGTGCAAAACTAGACAGCCTACAATATTCCCTCCCTTACCCACTTACCTGTGCAACGTGCGAGAATATATCTTTGAAACTACAGAAAAAGAAATCTTCCTGTCTGTAAATGCCTATTTTGAACTGCAGATAGTCTAGAGTTTCAATAAAAGATCAATTAAAAGCTGCTGAAAGTAACAGTTATTCCAGTCAAACATATACAGCATTATTTCTAACGCTGCTCCTAAAATTAGGCACATGCCTGCACAAGAACTCGCCTTTGCCTCTAGCTGCTTGTACTTAAAGCCCAGTCAAACAACAACCTTTTCACTAAGTTCTTAAGTATTTTTCTTTATGTTATCTATAAGTTTGTAACATAAATATTTATAGCAGCACAACTGAACACCTAACACATATATTGTAGCAACTGCTAATGAAACAATTGTATGAAAAAACAACTGGAAAAGTCACATATCAGATGGTAACAAAGCAAACTAACTGTTACTGGAATCCCCCAAAATGTGCTGTACACAGCAATGACAGGTTTTCTAAAATTCACTGCTGTTCATGACAGCATTGCTATGCCTTTCATATTACAACAGGCTGTTCAACTGCTACCCCCAAAGATTCCAATGGGGAAAGTCAAACACACCACAGTTGCCTCCTCGTCTTCCACAGATTCAGCATCAAACATTTAGAACGAAGCAGACATTGTGTGTTAAGCAGGGATATGATGACACAGTATTTTTCACAGACAACACAAACATGAAAGAACAAAGCTCTTTTTGGCTAGCAGCATGAAGAAACAGAGCAACATCATTTTCCATATTTACATCCACTGCAGCTACCAACTTCCTTTATATTCCATCAGAACTTGTACATCCTCCCTCTAGCTTGAGCAGACAAGCACCCATAATTTACTGAAATACACAAACTGAAGATACCAGAATATTTAGTTCATCATCTCGATTTCTAACAATGGAAAATACTCTAGATGTGCCACAGCAAAACCATCCCCAAAATATCCACCCACCCTTCCTTATTTGAAACCACAAAGACAGAAGTAAAATGCAAAGTGTATCAAGCAGAAGCCTACCCATGTTGAGCTGGTTTCTCATTATCACTTAAGCTGTCTTTGTATCAATACTACAATTTATGTTGACTCTAGCTTTTCGTAATTGCAGCCTAAAAATTTTAGTTTAGTCTTCATAGGATGACCCCTTGTATAGTGAAACACATTTAGAAGATCTTCCTTCCTGTAAGAGGAGACACACCAAAATAACTGAAGTGTCTACTGATGAATCTATCCAATTGCATCTGAAATTTGCGCTGCTGAGAAGGCACACAGTAAAACCTTTATTTCCTCCAAGATATTTCAGTGCCTGTCTCACATCTAGCCAAACAGATGTTCCCTTGAAAAGAAGGGGCTTTATCAATCATTGTGTCCCATTTCCTGAACCAAGATTCCAGCCAGAGTACCCAAATGGACATTAAATTAATTCTCATAAGAAGAGCATCCTAGATTACATCATGTCTCACTGCAGATTCTTTATGAAAACAACCTGAAGACAGCTCTAAAAAACTGCTTAGCCAGAGATCACAGAAACACAAGTTGCCTTACTTGAAATACAATGACACTCATTAACTACTGGAGCCAACATCTTAGTCCTATCAGCTAAGATTAGAGAATTTTCAGTGTGAAAAGAGTGGGATAACAAAACCTAGGAAAATGTATAGTTTTAATCTACAATAAATATAGTCTGCCTTCAGTAGGCAGAGATGTACTTGAAAACATACATTAGCTCCAGTTTTCCAGAATCTTCATTATGCAGTTAGTATAACACAAACACTTTTGTAGCATCTCTTCCCTTCCTGTTTCAGCTTCAGAATGATGTCCAAAAAAAAAAAGTGATGCAGAAAAAGAGGCAGAATAAGTTTAATGCAGTAGCTTCCTGAAGCATAGGTCTATAATTTTTTTTGTTACATAATTAATCTCATTTTAAAATATTAGTAGGAAGTAAAGAAATGATGCATTTTGTCTTTGAAATGAAACAAAAATATCTTTGAGCATCTGCAACCTTGACAAAAGACAGCTCAATGTTCAAGAAAGGTTTCATACTCAAGTTAAGCTTTATCCCACAATTTGATAATGTACAAATTCAAAGCTTTAAGGGGGTCACTTATACACGACTTCAGGCAATATATACTTACAAATGTGTTCAAGACAACATTTGAAGAGGACATAAATACACAATCAGGTCAATCCGTCTTTGAGGTTTTCAGATAAATGACAAATTTTGCTCAAGTAAAGGATCATTAAAAAGCATTTCTCTCTTACCCACTGAGGAACCACACAAATGACTTGCAACAACTTCTGCTGTTGCATCCCTGAGTTCTTCTTTAAGAACAATCCTTCCTACAAATCCTCAAGATTACACTTACTATACATTGCAGGTTGTTATACTTTGCCCAGGTTGAAGAAGCCTCTACAATAAGTGAAAAATTACTAAGCAAAATAAATTTCAGATGCCTCTAAGAGGCAAATTCTTGGTCCATACAGATTAGGAAAAAGAAAAGCCCTCAGAGATTTCTTGCCAATTTGATCTGCAGGATAGAGATAGAACACATTTCAGCCAACTCAACCTCCAAGCTCGAGTACACGGCAAGACAGACTAGAATGACTAGAATGCCTCAGACCACTGGGCTCCTTGCTCTGCTCTCCCAACTCTAGCTATGACCACACATTTCTGGAAAGCATAGCACCCTTCAATATTCATTAACTGGGATGGGGGTGTGCAGCACACAGGGAGAAGACAAACAGTCATGATCACAGCAGGCAACTCACTTAAGTCCTGAAGCACAATACTAAATTCAATTACAGCTATTACCCTAATACACAGCTGCAAATGATAGCAGAACACTAAGGCAATCTTTCTGTCCCCAGAGTACTCACAGGAAGTGGACGAGAGATCCAGAAATGCACATCTCCTAATGACACGGTAGACTCACACGTACCGATCAGCCAGCCTGAAGCTCCCCTAAAGCTTATATAAAATCTTCAGAAAAGGAAACGAAGAACTTACTGAAACTTCCCAAGGGCTTAATGATTCAAGTAAAAATCCAAGCCTTTAACATCGTTGTATGCATTTATCATCAAAACTACACCAGACATGTCAGAAGAATGAAAGAAGGAAGATTTCCAATTTTTATTTCACAGATTAGGGTCAAGGCAAGGAATACAAAGCAAACTGCTCATGGTTTGGGAAGACAGAACAAGGAAAATTGCCTACATTCATAACTGTACCTTCAGCAACATTCTGTGTGTAACAACAGAACATAAAGTCTCACCAAAAAAAGCACAGAAACATGCATGGTATTGTCATAAATAAAGGACTCTATTTTACAGTAAGGACATAATTTTCGGATATACTACTAGCAACAGTCCAAATGATGATCCAAAAGGTCTAACGTATTTCAAATAAAATGTCACCTAGTTCTGCTGTGTCTCATTTGGCCCTCTCCTTCCTCTCTAGCTGCTACAGTTGACTGAATTATAATACAAGAAAAAAAAATAACATAAAAGTAAATCAATACCAATATCATACAACAAAATCGAGGCTGCCTTATTCTATAGGGGGCCCACACAGCAGCTTTCAAAAGAAGGATGCAGTTGAGATACAAGCAAAATATTTTTTTGTGGTGCATATCCACTTTTTTCCACCCATTCCCTCTCAGGCAGTATACAGTTTCATCAGTGTTCTTGCTGTTCAAAACACAGGTTGCACTGACGATTCTATTTGCAGACAATGCAAAAAGAGGTACCTCTGTTATCAGTGTGATGGGTAACTAAGCAAATGGGAGACTTCTTAATTCAGGATCTGCAGGTGACTGAACCTAGAGACATGACACTGCAAGAAGTGTAGGAGGGGATGTCTCAAACAATACATGAGAAGAGGCACAGCATGAAAGAATGGCTTCGTATACATCCACAGTTAAACTTGATGGGCTCTGACAAAAACACTTAAAGGAAATTTAAAGGTAACAACTTTATTACCAACACTAAACTAAGCACTAATTTAATGATGCATCAGAAGCAGGTGAGACTAGCCTGTACATAGGTGCCATACATTCATGCTATTCTGAACACTCCCTGAATGACAATTCCACCAGAACCCTATCTACCACATTGTTCTGAGAACGTTCTCTTAAACCCAGAAACGCACTAGAAGGCACAATGTAAGTTAATTTTTTATGAGCTAACTTACCTCTTGCAACTTCAATTATTCCAGAAAAGATTATGTAGTCTCTCTTATCCATCAACAGACTACAAATGGTAATGAACGTTGTTATAATATCTGGCCTTGCACATAGATCCCGGGAAATACTCAAATATTCTTGCAGCTGTGGCCCTGTAATAACAATCATCAGTCTAACAGCAGTACTTTTAGGCTGAGCCTGCACTTCGGAAGGGAAGAAGCACCTGGCCAACCAATTACTATAAAATTCACATCCCTTTACAGCCTGGTTTGTTATGCCTGTACAAGGTCTTTTTCCACCAGGAATAAATGCTCAAAGAAATGAATTTTTACACCTATCCTAAGCTGTCTTCCAACTGTAAGAAAGCAAAATAAAGCTGCTAATTATCTGTAAAAGCTAGGCACCTTAAAAGTGCTTATAGTAGATGGTATATGTGAAGGATCAAACCAACCAGAAGGAGGGAAGTTTAAGAAAATCATTTACATCATAGGTCAAATTACAATGCAGGTGAGAGCATTTCCTCCTAAGACTCTAAGCTACTCTATGCTTTAGTACAGTTAAAAACTAATTTTTGCTCAAGAGACCCTCTCAAAGGTTAAATATAATCATTATGTCAATGCTCACTTAAGATACTACACCAGCCACTGGCAACTGGTATGATGGTGGATACTATCTAGACTCAAGAGGAAGCTGCCAAATCCCTTTCAACAAAGGCCTAGTGACAGCCTATGAACCATTGTGAAAAAATTGGAAGAGGAGTGCTTCAGTGATGATAAACAAACAACATTCTTCACAGGCTGCTTTACATAAACTTTCATATCGCAGCATATATGCTTTACACTAACCTCAGCCACACCAGGCTGGACATTGAATTCAAATTTCTGGTAAGAATTAGTTGAGAAGAGCTGCATTTCACTATACCTTGAATTACCACCTCCAGGGGAAAAGCAAAGCACACAAAAGAGAGGAAAAAAAAAAAAAAAAAAAAAAAACCAAAAAAACCCATAAAATCCAAACCGGTATATTTTTCAGAAAACCCACAAATGGAAGTTTGAAACACCTAACATAGCACATAGGTGTTTCATTCTTAGCATTTATGAGTCAACATATTTTGTTGTTTGTACTTAGCCACTGCAAGACAACATAACTTTAAGAAACACCAGTTTTCAAAGGACGAGTAGGGAAATAATCTTCTCACTAAAATTTTATCAAAGAAGGGAAAAGTATATTCCATTTAGAAGGCACCTGATTTACTTTCAACTCACTCCTAACAAGCTGCGTGGAAGAACAACACTGGCTTAAACTAAAAATAAACATATCTAAACAACAGGCTACCCCATCAGCAAGTTAGCAGGAATGGGGCAATTTTCTGTGACAGGAAAAGGGAGAGGATCCTTTAGCAGTAAACCAACACAACTCACTAGGTAGCAATGTGAGTCACATGGGATGAAGGGCTCCTTGCCACACAACGGAATTTAGGAGCAACTACATGGCATGAAGTGGAGAAACTACAGACAAGTTCTGCAAGATATGGCTGTAGGCTGAAAAACATGTTTACAAACCTCACAGCTGCAGGAGAACCACTGCTTCAAGAGAGCACTTTATCAGCATCTTCTCTTGGGTCTTTCAGGTGATTAGGCGCAATTTCAGATCCCCTTAAACCTCACATGCAATAAGAAGACAGAAAGCCAACTTCCTGCTGCATAAACTGCAGGTCACCTTTTTTCCTTGGTGACATTGAAAGAATCCAAGTTGTATTTTGACAACCACACCTGGCAAGAAACAAGTTCCCCTTGAAGGAAGTCCTACACTTGCCTCCTCTAAAAGACAGAAGCTATTCCAGAAGTGACCTCAATCCATAAAGCAACTCCTGTGAGACATTTGGTTGAGCAGTATACCAAAGCCTGTAACAATTCCATCACAACTATTGTCTAGTAAAGCCCACACAAACTGCTGAAGAGGAGAAAGTCTATGAGCACAGAGAAAGGCATGTTCAACAGTGGTAAAGCCTGAAAATACAACTTAGTTCTTACTTGCATTTTAGCAGAATGTCACTGAAAGATTCTCTCCAAAGTGTCCAAGAAAACTGCCAATATTTCTCCCTGTTTTTTCTTTTAAATACTTTCTAAGGATTTTGCTTCTACTGTCAATTCAACATCCCTTCTCTGGGAGGATGATTTAATTATCTTAAACCAAGAAGTCTACCAATACTGATTTGAGTTATTATGTAATTTCAGATATAAAGCTATGAAATTTGTCACAGACCACTAACAGGAATCTAAGCATTCCCTACTAAGCATGGACCTTAATCCCTAGTTTATATACCTCCTGAAACTCAAAAAAATTTTTAATTAATTTTGTATACTTAAGATGTGCTCTAAAGTTATGTTCATACAAAAAAGCAACATTGTTTCGGTTTCTAAATAAATCTTGGCAGCAGACAGTGAGGGAGGGAAGGAGGGGAGAATGTCACTTCTGGACTCCACTCCCTAGAAAAAAGCACTTAAAGGAAGAGAAGAGCCTCAGTAAAAAAAAAAAAAAAAAAAAAAGTTTTGTTATGTCAAGGGTTAGAGCAGTCTAAAAGCCAGTTAAGCACAAACTGATGCATACCAAAAAGACTTTATCTAGAATTTAATTGCAGAGATTAAGAGCAAACATAAATATTTAACACAGAAACAATGTTTTAAAGCACACATTCCTGAAAAACTAAGAAAATCGGCTTTCAGAGCAAGAAGGAAAAAGAAGCATTGAGGAAGTGAACACAAAATTTCTATAGAGTACAAAATCATGGAAGATGGGGCTGACAGCTGGGTCTTGTTAAAGAAGGACTTTAAACAGAAGGATTTACATTCATGTGATTAGGTCAGCATTCCTAAGAAACACTGTTCAGATCCTAAGCTGCCAAAGCCTTGTCTATACAGACCAGCACCCAAGATTCATAAACAACTACTGTACAGTCTGCTGCCACCACACTTGGTAGCTTTGTGAATAGAACTTTTCTTGCATATGAAAACTAAAGATAGTATAGTTCTACGCTACTGCAACTGTGGAGGAAAAAAAATAAATGAAGTGAGTCAACAGACTTCATACTGCCACTCATGAACATGTTTCAAGATTATTTCCACAAAGTTTTTTGATTAAAATTAATTCCCTCCCAAAAATTTTAAATGAATGAGGTTTTTTTATTCAGTGAAGAATAATTCTAAGCAGATGGTTGAGTGCAGCTATTATACACACAGACATATATACCCTGGGTATTATGTTTCACATTACATTTTGCTTGTAAACACTATTGGAAGTTCTATCACTCAGTACTCAGTCTTGCCTCTCATTTAAGCTTGATGCTGTGGTATACTGATAAAGGTAAGACAGATTTAGACCATGAGAACACCAATGGCTGACTAAATCTTAAAAGTTCAGAAAAAAGCTTGTTGTTTTTTTTCTTTATTTTAAAATAATAAAAAAAAAAAATCACACTTTTTAAACTAATATAATTTATGGCTAGTTTTAAAGCCCATCTGAAAGTAACACTGGTACTTGTTTTCTATGCAACTTTTTTTTTTTAATTACAAAGTGAATGAGAGTTCTTGAGCATCAAGATTTCTAGTAAGGGTCACACTGACTGAAAATTACTATATAGTAGTCTAATTCCGATGCTAAGAAACACAAGCTCATAGGGAAAGGAATGAGATACTCCTTGGCATTCTTCAGTCTTTGGGACAGATACCCTGCTATCACAACCAAACGGTGAACACCAAGAATACCTGCAGCTTTCAAGAAGTTAGGAATGGTACTCTATAGGATGGCTCACGGGCTTCACTACACAGTACCTTCCCACAGAATCCTCATCAGCAAAACGCAGGATATTTATTTTGATAGCAGCCACAATTTGATTGCCATCATTCCTGACAGCCACAGAGCCTCTGCTCCATTATGCTGTATTTTCTTGGAACATGCTACTTAGTAAAAAGTCATAGATTAATTTATTTGTTTCTCAAGACAGGCAGGGAAACAACTTTCAAAATAATTCACACAGACCACATTCAAGTTGTCCAGGAAAAGCAAAGCTAGGAGCAGGCTGCGTGATATGCTGAAGTCTGAAATTAGTAGATCATTTGTCCTTGTCCCTTCAGAAAGAAATTCACCTACAAGCACACACTGGGCTTCGTGTACTGAACAGTTCTAGTCACATAGGAAAGCAGTAGGTGCAGCACATGCTTCGTCCTTCTTCCTTCCTGTCCTTTCCTGGGATAAATATACCGCCTGTTCAAGTGAAGAAGCTCAGCACCAAAATGTTAATTCCAAAAAATCCTTCAATTTGACCTATTCTCAAGAACATGCTATTGTGAAAGGGGCAGCCTATCTCCTAGCTGCATTTATGCTGCATGATGAACTTATTCATCAGACACACTTACAACTGCATCAGTTGAGTAAATCTATGAATACTTACTTTTAGCAAAGCTTTTGAGAAATGGGGCAATTTATTATTGCTTTTGGCATTTAAGAGCTTCAGGACATTTAAAAAAATCATAAAAAAATTAAGAAAACCATCACATTTATCCAAAATGTTTTATTTGCATTTAGAAATCACCAACAACTGGCTCAAAAGCAACAAAACTATAAAGGTATCTTTCTCTCTGTTCAAAAGCCAACTGTCTACAGTCCTTTCCAAAGGAGTTTTTAGAAAAACATTTCTACAAGCTTTCCTGATGTCTTTTTTTTTTGAGGTTCTGTCTTACAGTTTAAAACAACTTACAGATTAAACTTGAGCCAGTCTAGTACTTCATTGCTGTCAAGAAAAGCAAGTTCTCTCCTTCCCCCTCCATCCACTAGCACTTTGCTCCAGAACATCACTTAGCCTGTTCAGACTTCAAAATCACTAGAAAACTCACTTGACACTCCAAACACAAGTTATCTTTCTGCTGAATTTGCAAACAGAAACAGATTACCCTTTGCTTGAACAAATACTAGCACCAACACATTCTTTTAGTTCATTCCAGACAGCCAGGAGAAGGGACAGAGAAAGAAACGAGTGGGACTTCCCCTTTTTAGCAGCAGGAAGTTCACCTGTACCAGGCTCATCTGTCATTTGCGACTCCACTTCTAGCTCACAGAGTATAAAATAAAAAATTCAAACATTCTTAGGTTCATAATAAATAGAATCGGCTACCTTCCCAATAAGCACAGAGAAAATTTCAAATGCTACCTACTGTGAGGCATATGCAAACACAAGCATGACACTGAAAAACAGTTATGATTTTACTGCATTTGCATTTATTTATTCTAAAATTGGATCAGTTTTACTAAAACAGTAAAACAACAAGTCATAATGAATTATTTTAGCTACAAACACATTTCAATGTTTTCATTCCAAGCATTTAATGCTTTAGTACTTTTCAGATATCAAGTTAGCCCCTAGAAAAGGCCACATTTAAACTAAAGTTGGAACAATCTGAAAAAATACCCCAAACATAGAGCACTATCATCCATAAATACAGTAATAATTCTGAATTCAGAAAACTTCCAACATGAACTCTGTAGCACTGAAGCACAAGATATGAAAACACAGTATGCCCATGCTGTTACAGAGAGCTTCCAAATTAGAGGCTAAATACAGCAATTTTGTTTTCCCTGTAGCACTTCTTCCTTTAATGCTTACAAGCACTGGTCAGCCATTTGTGGAAACTAAAAACTTTCATAAGCACCAGACTTCCACTTATCTCAGAACCAGTCCAAAAGCATAGTACATAAGCATATATGTATATATATTTACAAGTACTGACAACTTTAAAATATATTATTTATGAGAAAATAAAAGAAAACTCTCTTGCCAATATAAGTTACTTATTCACTACAGTAGTCTATAGGTACTTTTGACCTTGAAATGTTTGTGCATGAGCAAAAACACGGCTCTCAAAGTGCATCACAAAACTGATGACATACAGGTACAAATGAATATTTGTTGCAACACAAAATCCACTAAAAAGTAAAATCTGAAAGGAAGGACTTCCAAGCCTGCATTTGTAACACATTTTTCCCAAATTATCAGGAACAAACAAGCCATTCTTTTAGATGCAAACACTCCTTTGCTACACAAAACAGTATAAAGAAAGGGCATGAAGACACATCAGGGGAAGTTCAGATTGGACATTAGAAAAAGGTTCTTCACTGACAGTGTGGTCAGTCACTGGAAAACGCTCATGGGGAAGCAGTCAAGGCACCAAGCCTGCCAGAGTCCAAGTGTCTACATGATGCTATCAAGTCAAAATACTGTTTTAGGCAGTAATATGAAGAACAGGGAGTTGAACGCAGTAGTGTGAGGGAGTTGAACTCAATGATCCAACTTGAGATATTCTATGAATATCTAATTTGAGTAAAGCTATTAATTGAGCAGTTTACTACCAACTGCATGAAGTTAAAGTCACTTCAATTTTTCATTGTTTGAAGCGTATATTAACTAGTTGGTTGCTTCTCCTGCTAGAGTTAAAAACAATCTTCATATAAAAATTGTATGTGGCTGAAACCACGACACATGATACACAAGTTCACATTTATTTCAAAGTTTGTATATAGCTTCACTCAGATGAGTACGCACGATCTGCTGGTACCACCAGCATGCAGCTGACTGCCTCTAACTTTGCCATGAGCAATGAGAAAAAAAAAAACCAACAGGCTGGCCAGCTTTACAGACAACAGAACACCCTTCCTCCTACATTCCTTCATAGTATTCCAGGCTTTAGAAATCATTACATGCTAACAACCACACCTGCATTTCGTGTTGGTTTTTTTTTTTTCCAAAACCAAAAAGATTTGAGCATGAAGGTTTAATGCCATACCATAATAGTTTCAGAAACACCTAAATTCAATTTATTTCAAAGAATATTTGGCCATATTTTAATACTTAAAGAAAAAAAAAAGTAATATCACTCATCATTCTAAACTAAGGGCTCACAAAATTCTGTGTAATGACCAGATATTAACAGCGATAAGTTTGAAGTAACTTAGGCAAAGTAAGAGTTTTTTAATCTTCTGCCCACACTGCCAGAATCAAGACTGCAGAACTCCTTTGGAGTGACAGTTTTAAAATATCTTCTGCTAGATATTTACGTAGTGTAAAGAGACTTACAAGAATACTCTGCTGTACATTGCTAAAAATCTTAAGTTTTTAAATAGAACCTTAACTGCAACTGCAGACAATTTTTGTTTTTCAGTGCTTGAATTGATCTTTCTCTTACCAAAAGATGAATAGGGACCCTGTATTCTATTTCCTGGAGAAGGAAGAATGACCACTTCCCATTGTCTTTGCCTAGCACAGATGCATCTTGCTAGCACACTCCACAGGCTTCCCTAAAGCAAATGACATCTTGGAAATTTTTGGTTTTAACAGGTGTGCAGAGCTCAGTGCTAAAACACAGGTACCAGCCATCTACAGTCTCAGCTGTGGCTTCCCATGATTCTCTGTGCAAACAGCTTGTTGCTGTCAAAAGCAGGGTCTTCATCTTCCCAACAGCGGGCTCTACAGGTGATGGACAAAACATATATACTGTATTTATTATTATTTTGTCATGTAACTGAGAATTAAGACCACAAACTCTAGAAAACTTCAAGTAAGCATCAGTTTGTCAAGAAACAAATGCTCCTGCCTCCTTTTGCCATCACATCTCAGTATCACTAGTCATCAAGGTTCATTCTTTCTTGAATTCAATGCAAAAGTGGAAAACTTTGCAAGAAGACTAACTCACAAGAGGACTTCTCTTAGCTAATCTGATATTTCAATTCCTTCATCTCTCCCTGTTGCAAGTGATACTATGTTTGGCAGTAATGACAGTACCAAAATATTCTTTAAACAAAGAAAAACCAAAGAACAACACTTTTTACAGACATATTGATATCACAATATTATTTTAAAACCCAAATCTTTTATAGATTTTTTTCTTATTAACACACACTACCTCAATTTTTCCCTAGAGAACATAAAAATTCATGTCCTCTTATGAAAACAACTACATGCAATTTCCAAGCATTAAACGTGTCTTAGAAAAATGGCTAAAACCAAGCTCATATTGTAATGCACACCGAGTTTGCAACATGGTCCAAGAGCCATGACCTTCCTAAGGCAAAATACTACCTCAGTTTACAGTATCACTGCAGCCAGTCTCGGTTCATTTCAACATACTTAAGCAGGTGTTCACAAAGCTGATCACCAGTGCTGTCATTTCCTTCAGTATAATTTGGAAAGCAGCAGGAAACATGGCTCACAACAAATGCTGGTATACCTGACATACACAAACAAAACAGAACCCGCTGTACACTCTGAGCCCATTCTTGAAATCTAAGTATGCTTTATTGCAAATTAACCACAGTGAACTCCTCCCAGGATTAAGGGTATTCCAGTCAAGAATTCTCACAGAGGAGTATTTTTGTGCTACGTAAAACCAGGACAAATTCTTACTCTAGACATACATTCTTTTGGCAGGACACGGGGAGGAGGTTATATCTAGTTCACAGAAAATTAGGTCATCCATTTCATAAGCAAATATAAACTGCATGTTGAAGTTCATAAGCATTTCATAGGTACTGTCAACAGAAATTGGAAGGCGGAGATTTATCACAAGTTCTGTATATGGCTAGACTCATTATAAATGCAGGAGGAAGGAAGTTCATATTTACAACCTTTGTCTAACAAAAACCCATTATATCATCTTAACAGCTGTGTAACAATTTGGCAAGCTTCAGAGTGAAGCTTTTTTTTTCTGAACATCCCAGAAGAACAATTATTTTTGTTTCCTCAAAAATATCTTCTTTGGTATAAAGACCTAAGAGTTGAGCCAGATGAATAAATTACAGAATACAACACTAAAAGTGGAATGTGTACCACAAGGACTATTTTTAAAAAAGCAGCTGTACTGAGTTGACCACACTGTACAAGGAATGTCATTTGTGACACCAGAAATGGTAATTACTTGGACCATAGTCACATCTTATTAAGGACAAGGGTTGGCAACTAATCTGCATTAATTTGCTTTAGCCAAAATGAACCACAAAGCAGAAAAGTAGCTATTTCAAATGTAGATGACAGCCACCAGTTTAAAAGCCACACTACAGTAAGCCTCTTACTTCATCAGCACTTCAATATTTAAAGGCAAAATAATTTCTAAGTTGTGTTTGTCTGCCATGAAAAAGTTTATGCAGATGCAGAAGTTCGAGAAAGGTTCCATTACCATACAGTCTCATTTCTTAAGGTTCATTTTTGTAGAAAAGATATTGCGCTTGAATCTTAGCTCTCCATCTCAAACTGAATTAAATCAAAAAAGGCAGCACCATGAAAGGAATTACAATGATGCTTAAAAAAATTACTACTTCATCACCCCTGACATTCATCACTCCCTCCTTATACTCAATAGTAAAAGGATACCTGAAACTGTAAAGAAATTGTTTGGCTCCTGACCATAAAAAAAAAAAAAAAAAAAAAAANAAAAAAAAAAAAAAAAAAAAAAAGGAATTTCTTAAAAGATGGAAAATTAGGGCACTTCTCAAGTAGTATTGCATATCAGTAAAAGCAACAAGTGTAATGAAATCTGTTTTTAAAATGGGTTTCCTAACTTCAGTAAAATATTGTCAAAACACGATCAGTGCCTTTTGATTTTAAGCCTAGCATCCAGGAACATTTTCATCAATGCTTTTCAGAAAGATTTCTAGCAATATAATAGGGCTTATGCCACACTGGACTTCAGATGAAAATGTTTCATGATGAAAACAGGTTCTTACAACGCAGCCTGACAAAAGACAGGCTGGTTAGTTTTAAGCACAAAGGAGGGAAGTCAATTTTGGGCATTGAAGACAAAGTAATAGAGGAAGTAACAGACAAGGCACATGAATTTTCGTAGCAAAACATGTATTAGGAGAGGAATAAAAGACTGAATACCGTTATCTGTGACTCAGTGGCTGAAAGGATTTGACACAATTCAAAGCAAGAGTTTTTAAACAAGTCAAGTGATAATATTCTCATTTAAAAACCTGAAAATATCCACCAACATTCAAGCTATATGTTTAGGCTTACCAATCCCCGAGCATTTCTGGTACATTTAATCTCTATATATTTTTTCATAAATTTGAACATCAAGGAGTTGATGGCCAAATAGATTTTGCAGGTTGAGGTGGGACAAAACAAACAAACAAACAAACAAAAAAAAGACTTTAAATCAAGTGAAGGACAAACCAAACATTTAATAAACTACAAAAGAAAAGTTTAGATAAATCCCCTATACCTGTTTATGCTACTATGTAAAATACTTCAGATGCCACATCCAAAAGAACATCAGGATACAAGTAAAATAAATCAATGAATCTAGTTAACAATGTCATGTTTAAACACAGAAATCATCCACAAGTTCAGTTCATAAGTCATGCAGTATAAGAATTAGATGAATGATATTAACAAAGCAGTTCAAAAATTCTATTAATTTTCAGTATTAATAACAAGAATGTTAATAATTATTAGTTTTTTCCCTACTGTCCAGTCCTGCCTTTAAAACTGCTGAAATGACTAATACCAGTAATTTCATTATGGTATTGGATATTCCTTGATGCAAAGCTCCCATGTAAGTATAAACACATCACCCCCCTCTCATAATCAAGTACTGAAAGAAACCAGAAGACCTCTCTGTCCCATCGTAAGAAAAAACTTAAGACTATACTGTCTGCATGTTGAAGCTGACATCCCAAGCAGTTTTTATAGGCAAAGTCAGAAAATTGAAATATGACAATAGGAAATGGCCTCAAGTTGTGCCAGGGGAGCTTCAGATTAGATATCAGGAAAAGTTTTTACACTGAAAGGGTTATTTAACATTGGAATGGGCTGCCCAGGGAAGCAGCTGAGGTACCATCCCTAAAGGTATTTAAAAGATGGGTAGACATAGTGCTTGATGACGTGGTTCAGTAATGGTTTTTTATTAGAGTTAGGTCAAGGGCTGGACTAGTTGATCTTAAAGGTCCCTTCCAACCTAGACAATTCTATATAAATATTTCAATTCATCTAAAACGAATAAAGTCTTCTTTTTCCAAGAGGACATGATATCACAAAGAAGAAACTGTTACGCCATTTAAAGTTTACAACTCAAATGATGAAAGGAAAACCTTAAACAGCTTTTTCTTTTAAAAACAAAACAAACGAAAACCAAACCACCCAAAAAAACCCACCACAAACAAAACAGAAAATCCAAACTAAACATAAAACCCCACAACAAACAACAATAAGAATGCAAACATAAGCCTCTCTACCCCTTCTCAAGTAAAGAAAAGCAAATGAGGCAAGCCCACCTTCTGTAGGAAAAAGAAAAACAAGCCCAGAAGTCAGTGGAAAAATGTTGGGAAAGATTACCACACATGCTGCTGTTGCAACGCTAACCACTGCTGGTCACATGGACCAAGGATGGATTCCTAGTACTCACTGCTTTCACTTTCTACCTGCAACTGTATTAGGTCACAAAGTTAGGAAGAAAAAACTTTACTTCTATTTACACTAATATACTTTTTGCACACTGGGCCATAAAAAGCATTGTTGTACTGCCAACATAATCCATTATTAAGTCCTCAAATACTTAATAAATAAATCTTTTAGAACACTTGCACACAGAACGCAGTTAGGTGTTCAGGAACCCAGGCAGATTTCATTATTTACTGGACAGTAGCTAGAAAGATAAGCAGTGAATGACTCAGCAACTAGATGCTGGTATGCTATATAAAATAGCTGCAGTTGAGGTTATGAGCTGCCAGTGGACCTTCACACTCATTAGGGGAACTCACTGGCTACCAAAAATTCATGCCTAGCTGTTTGCACTATTTCTGTCACTGTCTCTATCCAATTCAGTGCAACCACTTCTGAGATCTGGAGATGAAGCAGCTCTATCACAAGCCAGAGGATGCCCCACAATATCATTTGTGAAGAAATACTCTTAAAAAAAAGACACAAGCAAAAACAAAACCAAAAGGATGCATCCTAAAACCTTGTTTATTCCTGGTGTCAACTTTTCATCTGTCTGATGTCACAACTTTTCTCAGAAGAAAACAACTAAAACAGCAATACACCTGTGGAATTATTCACAATGTCCCATGCTAAGTACTAAGGTCAATTTAAACACTACCTCTTTCCAGTTGTATTATTCCTGGCATCTTGTACTTTTTGAAATGCAATCAAGTCACAGAAAGCAAATTTGGTCTCCTTTTTCAACTGTTGTGCATTATTTAAATTTCTCCCAGCTGAGGAGAACATGCTCAAAGCACAGGACTAGCGTACCTAATTATGCTTTCCAATCTCTGCCAATGTGCATTTTGAGATGGGAAACATCAAGAACTATATTATGTCCACTGAAAAATGGATGGAATATCTCCTGTAGGACAATTCTAGCCAACAAAACTTAGAGAGCACACAGGTAAGTTTCAAATCAAGCAGCATTTCAGAAGTAAACGTTCCAAGATCAATACCCAAAAAAGGTTAAGAGAAGTAAACACACAACTTTCAAAACCATTCCTCTGCAACTCAACTAGAGAACTAAAGACTGTATAAAGAAGAAAACACGCATGTAAGAGCACAGCAGAAAAAGTATGATTCAAAGATAACAAGGGCAGCACTTAATCCACAATATAATGCTTCGTCTGTGGCAGACCCAACTTCCTCTCCTTAAATAATGTCCTATTCCTCAAAACTCTGTAAAAGATCAGCAAGACACAGAGGGCACAGATAGTTTTTTACAGAATCCAGAGTCATGGATATCATTCCAGTGCTTATCTTGCTCATCTTTGGAAAGAGAAAAAAATCAGCTAGTTAGAAATAGATTTTCTAAGCATGAGCCATAAGCATGGTGGCAATAAAAACATGAAAACTACATAGTTATCAATCTGAATTCCATTAAATACCAGCCTACTGAAAGCACAACTAACAGTAGGAAGATCATCACTATTTACTGTGTTGAAATACATGCTGCAAATCCATCACAGCACAATAGTCATCCACGAGTCGTCAGGCAAAATTTTAAATTTTCTTTTCAAAATGTTGTATTACTTGTTCACTCTTTAAGTGGTTAACCATCTACATATTCCAAATTCTATTAAAAGAAACCAACTTCATACCCTGGATACTACTGCTTTGATGTCACATTGGCTGTCACTATACTCCAAAAAATTCAATACTTCAGTCTGAGTGTCTTGGAATAAACAGACATTATAAGAGGTGATGGTTTAAGATGCATACTTTATATATAGTATCCAGGTAGGAATCAATGTATTTAATAATATTGAAAAAACAAGAAAAGCCCCACTTTTTAATATATGTTAGTTCCACATTCCTGTCAGTAATATTGCCTGAATCATGCTAAAATACCAACATTTTACAGAAAGTAGCCCAGCAAAAGTAATTTTAGGAATGAAGAAGCAGCTGCTGAATTTATCAATAAGTTATGCCTTCCCAAGTCTTATAGCACATCATAATATAGCGAAAGCATGTGCAGTCATAAACCCAGATATTTAAATCCATACTGGAAGGCAAAAAGAATGCAGACAACATAAGGTCAGCTGCAATTTTTAACATTTTCATAAGAGAACAACTGGCCCTTTATCTTGCTTTTCAAGACACTGAAGTAGAAAAATAAAAAATGTAGGCAGCTTTAACTAGAACTGCATGAGATATATCAGTATCTTGTAACATTTTACCATATTTCATGAGATCACATATATAGAATGTTCACAGCCTGTCAAGAGTTGTATTAAAGAGTATGCCAGAAGGTTAATAATGAGCATAAACATAAAAAACTAATGAGTTCTGGCCTTCTAGTTTCAGGTGAGCTACATTTTAACAAAAGGAAGATCGTGTATCTTCCAAAATTGGGGGGTGGGGTGGTGGAATATGGAGAGGTGGAATCAAAGTTCAGAGGGTAGTGTGTGGTTTTTTTAATCTCTACAAAATCAAGAAATTAAAGTCTTAGGAAGACATTGCTTTACAGCACATTCTCTTGTTTACAAACACTTTAGACCTAATTTATTACTGTTTTCAGTTTCACTTCTCATTTCACAAATGCTAATCTATCTTTTACTTCACAGAGTACAAAGATATAAGGTTGGCCCAAGGTCACATTATTCAAGGATGTAACAATTGACATTGTCATCTTCAAAATAAGAAAGTATACATTTCACAAAAACTAGTGGAAAACAGTAATCATCAAAAGGTACTGGCTATGAGGAATAATTTGAAGTCACAGATAGTACAACAGCATGCCTCATGTACTGCACTCACATCAGTTTTTAGGCCAGAAAGCAATCAACAGCAGTTCAATTTAAACTCTTCTCATGACGTCAACAGACAGCCTGCACATGAAATCAAAGCAATTTGTGTCGAGTAGCAATTTCTTTCTTATACTACATAAATTTTAAATTTAAAGTCCACACAAATCTAATATACTTTTGAAGGATCTAAGCCCAGAAAAGAAACTGAACACATAAAATGATTCCCCAGATTTTGGATGTAACAGTCTCTCCAAGCTAACTTCATACATGACACTTGTAAATAACTACCTGGTACTTCAGGAGGATGAAGATTAAGTGAGACCTCTTCTCACAGAGAGAGACGCCCAAGACATCACATTTCAGATATAAAACACCACTCAAGTTGAAAGTGCACAGTCTGAAAATACTTTGTTTGCTGTACAGTGGACTTTCAACCCCACAATGCACGCTAGTCATTCCAGGAATATTCCATTCCAGTTGATAAAAGATAATTTAAGATTTTTTCATTACCAAGTAATAATAATTAATTATATGGCACGGGGGGTGGGGGGGTGTTGTTTTTGGTTTTGAGGACCTTCTGAATTTTTTGCACAGACTCAAGCTGAACAGGAACAAGCAGTAAGAAAATAGAAAGTTTCATTCAACCTAACTGCAAGCACTTGAGTGCTGTTTCCTGAGAGTTTGTTTTCTATATCTTTTAAAAAGAAAGTCTGACTTTCACTAACTAGGACAGCAAGCACAAAAGGTTAAGCTGTACACTGCACTATCAACTGGAATTTAGTTAATAAAGACATAAAGCATGTTTCACTTGGAGAACCATGAGATGGATATGCAGTTCCTCCTAAAAATTTAACTCATTTCCCTATTATTTCAATTTTCCCCTCTGCCAGTTGCCAGAAAGAAAGACAACATTTACACTTTTCTATGGGACCCTCCTCCTCCTTCTGTGTAAACACTGAAAATGAGACTTCTCACTTCAACTATGCTTCTCAGCTCTGAGGTCTCTAATCCAGAACAACTGAACAGTTATTTACAAAAATAATTCCTTTTCTTCCTCCATGGGCAGGATTTCACTGTTGGTACTCACATCAATCTGACAAATAACCTTTTGGTTTCACAGAACTGATTGTAAGATATCACTGAGTTACTTATTGATAGATACACCTCAGTGGAGGCGAGAGAAAAATTCTGTTACCCAGAGCTGTTCAGGCAGAGTTGTTCTCCTGACCTGTGATGTGCTCAGAGATGGTCAAAGGAATTCCCGAGTTTTACTCACTATTACTACTACCTTCCAAAGTTATTAGCGAGTGAAAACTACGGGCACTTCCTCTCTCCCCTGTAAATGAAATGCCACTTTCTAATAGATACAAGGGCTTTTCTTAAGCCCTTAGGCACAAGTACTGCTAACTAAATACAAACTACGAGAAATGTTGGTCACTGATACACACAACAAACTTGCAGAATGCTTTTCCAGGAACAGTGTGCAATCATCCATGTTTCTATCAAAGCCACTCAAAACTACACATCCAAGCAAAAGGTCATTTTCTTAAGTCATGCATGAAAGAGCTAAGTGACAACTTCCTTGGAGAACAGAGATCTCCAAGGCATTTTTCTTTAGAGGCTCAGAACAACTTAAGGAGTTTTTTCACTACAGGAATTAATTTTTTTTAAATACTCTATAATATTAATTTGTGTAAAAGGTCTTTAGTCACCTGTGAAGAAGAATGATTAGAGACACCTGGAAAGTCCAAATTTGCATTGGTATATTAAAACAGATTCCAACAATGATTAACTCAATTTTGAATGGTGCAACAAGATCATGGTGATCCTTCTAGCAAGGAGAAAAGCAGGAAGCAAGAACAAATAAATGAGATAACTAATAAATAAAGAGAGCTTGGAATGCTTGGCTTCTGGCATAGAATCAAAAATCCTATGCAAGATTCCTCATCACTATACAGGCATGAACTAGGCAAGTCAGGATGAAATAGAAAACAACCATATGTAAGTGGGAAACCACCTAGGAACAGGAAATAGAGCAATACCAAAGACTGATGCTTTATTTTAAGTCCACACACAATCCATTGGTAATGTACTCCCCATAGAACAGACATGAGTAACCTCCCTGGGTGGTGAACATTGATCTCACTTCTGAAGGCAGCTAGAGTAGATACACCATTTATTTCACATAGGATGTTTTCTCCTTGTAGACACAGAGTTAGCAAAAATCTGAAGCAGAACTTCAGATCTTAAGTTATCTTAGTATATTCTCAGCAAGTGATATGAGAAAACCTGAGGGAACACTGTCATAGTCCAAATGAAACATTTTCCCATTTGCTAGAGTACATTTATTCCCACCTAATTCGATACTTCTTGTTCTAAACCATAAAGACAATGAGTAAAAAGCAATGAGCTCAGATACAAAGGAGAAGAAAAATAGGATTAAAATTAGGGTAATTAGTATGCAAGTACAGTACTTCTGCAGAACTAATAAACTTCTCATGCCACATTCACCTTTGGATGGTTATCATTAAGCTACAAAAATCAGTCTCATTCATGAAATATTTGAAAATATCTTGAAGACTTACTGTTTTCAATATTGAGCTAGAACCCATCCCCTTTTTGTAAACCAGTTTGCCTAAATAAGTACAGATAATATTTGACATCTAGATATGAAAAAGAATTCATTTACAAGATCATGGTAAAACGTACTTCCTACAACAAATTTTGAAAACCTTGATAAATGGCTTTCAATGCTCATAAGATGCAAATAGCAGCCTGGAAGGGAGTTTGTCTTTATTTTTTAAAATGCTTTTACACCCCAGAGGTAAAAGAACCTTTAATTTTGCAAAACTATATAATCATGGTGTAGAAAGATGTACACAAGGATGTTGTTTCTCTTCCTCTCTCAACAACTCCCTAAAAGTAAAACCTTTCACCACAACTCGGCACCCCTTCAGTTCTACCAACTTGACTCACTGCAGATCATACTGTAAACTGGATCACAGAATTTACACGTATCAAATCTCACCAGTCTCTTACTTTTCAGAGTATTTTTAACACACAACAGGTTAACAGTCACTAACTAGAGCTAAGTAAGACTTAAGGATATTTCAGCCAGGAAAGAGTAATGGAAAAAAAAATAATTGTCTCTATTCTCAATCATGTCTCATTTGCTCTTATTAGCACCATTTCATTAAATGACCTACTAGAAAAAATACTGAGTGGAACATACAGTTCCTGAGACTGGGTCAGAGGTGCAAGTAGGGGGAACTGCAAAGCTGTGATTATTCCAGGTATAACAACACATGGAGCAGCTTCATACCTGCACATTTGTTTTGCTAATGCTATCTTCTATAGCATCTATAACGAAGTCTGTCAGTGACATATCATGAAGAGATGAAAAGAGAAGAAAGAGAAAGCCAGCAAGGATGTGCACGAGCTGCTGCCTTCTGAACATCTGTACTTCTACCAATGGTATATCACAAGGATCAATTTAGCAACTTTTCAACAAGTAACTGTATTGCACATCTCAACTCTAAGCACAGTGCAGTTACACTTTTTTTTATTTTACTTTAACCCAGTATTAAGGGTAAAGAGATATGCCAGGTCCTACAAACACAGCAAATTACTAAGTCTTTGGGGAAGGGAAAGGACAAGATGAAATAATCACAGCATTGGCAGTAGTAAAGGACCCTACACCAGCAACAGGCAGTCGACTTTAATTCTCACTATCACATGAACAGAAGTTTCTGCCAGTCCCCACACCATTGATCGCAAAGCTTTCTGAAAGGTAAAGTTATCAGTGAGTATGAAGGATGCCGATCAGTCTCCCTCCAGTCCCTTTATGCATATGTTTTATTTTGCATGTTTTTCCCCACACGCATTTCAGAGAAAAGATCAGGTTCTCTAACTTCTCCAAAACTTTTAAAGATGAAAATAAAATATTGACCCAAGTAGTAAAATGGATGAGAACCACGAAACTGGAGAATGATGTAACCTTTTGTTCCTGTTCTTTTCAAGTCTTGATATGCTAGAAAGCAGCTATTGTGCTGTAATAAATAGTAAACAGTAATGGGGTCTGGATCTGTGCTTAACATAGCTTAAACAAAACGAGAACTACGAACACTTATTACTGTATTTTATACATAAATATATCATTAGATATTAAACTTATTATTATAAACACTTAGATTGACAGAGTACCAACAACCTTAAACAGTGTAAGACCATTTCAGCAGATTTCAAGTACAACAATTAGAACAATATGTTAACACTGCAATAAGAAGTTATATTCAAGACAGTTCTCACAAGTCATTCCTCATGCAGTTTACCATTTTCTCTATGCAACATCAGTGCATTTTTACCAGCAACAACTTCAGTCCTTGAACACTTTAAAATATTTATTCAAGAAAAGTAAATAGATCATAACAGTTTTGCTGCTGTGTATAGTAATTCCCTAATCAGGTTCACTATAATCTTTTTGTATAAAAACCTTCACCTTACACACTACTCTCCTAAAATGAAAGGCCAGAGACCATGAAGATACAATCACCTTTTTGATTATATCAACTTAATCTGATGAATTTCTGTGACTATAAATTCAGTAACAGGTAAAAATTATGTTCTATAACCAAAAAGTTTTGAAACTATTTTTATAGTAGCTCTGGAATTCTTCCTCCATCCTCAGTCCTCTCTATAGAATTCAACTAACTCAATATGAAATAAGACAGCAAAAATTAATTTTCCTAATATTTAATCTTAGGTCAGTTTCAAGTTCTTGTGCACATCATCTTCCTTTATACAAATACTAACAAATAGAACGACAGCTCACATAAGACATTTCAAGTGTTTTTCATTAATAGACTTACAAAAATAAGAAAAAAGCTCAACAAAAATATTATTCAAATTATACAAAATGGAACTGACTTTTAACTCATTGCAAATTTATATCATCCGTTGCAAAAAATATCATCCAACATATCTGGATCAATGTGCATAACACAAGCATGCTGCAAGCTTTCTCCTATAAAGACTTTTCCCAGTCTTTATAGGATTTTCAGCTACAAGGATCATTATTAGCAGCCTGAATCACCGTGGAATTTTACTTGTCTTTCTCACAGGGATAGATATTCTTAATTGGATAGTTATTAACAATTTCTAGTATTAACCTCTTGAAAATAATATGCCATTTTCAATGAACACAGTTTTTAAGTGATGATAATACTTGCAGATTAACAAGAATAAACTTAAATCCCTTGCCAACCCAAAGAACAATGATAACAGGCAATTATAGTGCAAGTTTCTTCACCAGCATTCCCAACAGTGGAGAGCATTCAACATGTGTACTCACTCAAAATCTGTAAGTGACAATTATGATAGAGGTATTTTTTTGAATCCTTAAGAGGACTTACTCAATACAAGTTTGGTTTTATAAATTACATTTCCTTAAAAAAAAATTAACATTACATGCAGAAAAACACTAAATGTGACTACTCAGCAGTCTGCTGCCATTTCTACATATGATAAAACTGCAGTAATAAATCAGATCTGGATCACCCCTTTTTATAAAGCTTGTTCATCTGAGATTGTCCGATTCAGCTGTAAATCAATATATGTTTTCTTCTAGCAATTTCAGAGAAAGGGTGTGAAACATCACAAAATAAGCATCCATAAGTGTCTGGTTTATTGTTGGAGGCTGCAATACAAGTTGCACATTTTTGGCTTTGGCAAGTGTCCATAACAAGTTCCAGATTTAACCAGCAGAATCCTCAGACTCTCAGAGCACATCTTAACAAGAAGCTATGAAAGAGATTTCAGTTCTACTTGAAAATTCAGTAATAAAACTGTTGTTCAACCTAACAGAAAAGGTGTTGTGACTGTTCTACAACCTTCGGCTTCATTTGTGACAAAGAGATTTGGATTTTTTTTATACTAAGAATGTGATCTAAATTACTTAACAGCTAGGATCTTGAGCAACAGTCTCCTTAGTATTTACCTAAATGGCTTAGTCACTCAGATTTAACTCTGTCCCAGTTTGACAGAGTTTTGGTTTTTTCCCCTTCAGTGGCTGAAAGACATTCAAAGAAGGAAGGCAAGTTGTATGACCAGTAAAGATCAGATTAACACAACATAAAGACGTTCACTTAGGAGCATAAAGAAGTAACTATTTCTGACTAGTAAAGCTGTCTGATTTCATTAAAAATCTTGATGCTGAAGGAAGAGATAAAGGAGCGTATATTCATATCCTTGCAAAATTCAAATAAAGAAACAATGCAATAGCTTAACAGCTAAATAAGTCTCAGTGGTTTGGTTGTGCCCTTAAAGGACATCAGTTTGGGGGATGGGAGAAATGAGACAATATCCACGTATGCTGATACTCAGAAGACTGAGACACTCTCTTGAAAAATAGAGCCTCTTAAAATCAATCAAATTGAACTATTACCTACAAAAGTTACCATGGCAGTCTCATATACTCCTTTAAACCAACAGGTGTTCTCTGTACCATGGCTTACCTTATGAAGAAAGGAAGAGGCTGCAACATACAGCACGTTCAAAATAGTTTGTCAATGCAATACTTCCCTGGAAATAAACTATTTTAAAGTCAAACCTGAAGGCAGTGGCCTTAACATAGGCAACTTAAGGCAATTATTAAAGGAGGACAATTATATAAAATTTGTCAGTGCTCCTTTTCACATTACTTTTTATATTCTTTGAAGAGATTAACAACTGGTACACTACACCACTTTCCTGAACTGTGGCTTATCTCTTAGCAATACTTTTCTCCCATGCTGAGTCAGAGAAACAGTGGTAGAACGACTTTTCATTGCATGTTGTATGAGTCCAAAAAACAAGCCATTTTAAGGAAATGTCTATATGAAACAGAAATTTGTAGGAGGGCAGTAAATAAATTCCTTAATGCTACTTACCCCTTTGTTCTATGAAAGCAAAAATCTAATATGGATTTCTGTAAGGATAATTTGAGTGTCACCCACTGATAGGAAAAAAGACACACACCAGCTTAGGTGCAGAAAAACAGTTCCATATTCTACTATCCATCACACCCACCCAAGAATATCATTATATTAAATATAATATCGTTATATTAAATACAAACAGACATCTATATCTTTGTATTTATGTGTAAAGTATTCCTTACAATTGGAATTTATAAGCTATAGTTTTGATCTTCAAGATGATTTAGCAAGTGATTCTTCTGTTCCTCTATTTTAATAGCAATTTTCTCAGCAGAGAAAAGCTGATTAAACAGACAGTAAAATAGGCAGATTTAAAGTTTCTGACATATCACTCCAATAAACATCTAAATTTATTCATCAATAAATATCTACATTATTTTTTCTGCTCAAAGGTGTTTTAGAAGCTAATGTGGCCCTGCCTGGATGACAGAGGAGGGATAACAGACAAAAAAAAAAAAAAAAAGGCAATTTGTTTAAAATGGAGGGGGTGGGATTCTACAGTAGTTCTCCATTCCTGCATCACATGAATGACACTGTAAAGATATTAGCCATATGAAATATCATAACTGTGCCAAACTGAGTATACGCGCACTCTTCTAATAACCAAAGAATTTTACTACCCATACTGCAGTCTGTCCCTTTCTGAATATCTATAATCCAGTAAAAACATAAAAAGCCTTGAAATACTACTAAAAATCCTAAAGTGCCCGAACACGCAGATGCCTATTTTCTGCCACACAAAATAACAAATACAAAACAAATAAAACCTTCCAAAATGAACAGGTAAATCACTGGTTTCTTAAAATAACTATCATTAGTAAAGGAGAAAAAGCAGTACACCTATATGAATTTTACACAGGTCACGTGACACTCATGTATATATACACACTCCCCCTTCCCCTCACAGCATTAGTGATTTTCCCCATGAAAAAAAAATAAATTAATATGTATATACCACTCTCCCCATCTTCATGGAAACCAACACAGGCACCAGCCTTGCTTGGGAGGCTCTCCACGAATCAGCCTGCCTTCAGTAAGTCGTGCAGCTAAAACGCTTAAGAGATTTCAGGTCTTTATATATATATACGTTTAGGGTTTTTTAAAACATTGTAACGAGCAATCCGAAGCAAGGCTTGCTATCTGCACCGGGAAAGGGGGGTTTGAGCGTATGTCGTTCCCCGGGTGGCACAGAGACTGGAGGATGCCTGTGCGGGGGACCCGACCGCCTGCAGCTCCCCAGGGTGGAGCCTCACCCAGGCTGACATTGTCTGGATGCCACCGACTACATCCCCCGCGCATCCCCGGCTCAGCTCCCAGCCTCTGCCGAAGCACGCCCGGCTCGGGGAGAAGCCGGGGAAGCGGGGCGGGGGGGAAAGGCACAGGCACGGATAAACCCCCTCCACCGGTCACCAGCATCGTAAAGCCGGTCCGAAACAAATCAGCCGATGGTGTTTCGGGCGTGGAGAGGCGTAGAGCGCAGACCACGGGGCCGTGAAATCCTCTCACGCTCCTTCGCTCCGGACCTGCCCGCCCAGAGCCCGGCCGTAACGATCCCTCGGCGGCCCCCG
>VZRU01015227.1:360767-448813 GCA_013398155.1 Pedionomus torquatus
TTTTTTTTTTCTTTCAGGAGCCAGCTGGCACCAATCAAGTTGCAAGACTGGGTAGAAAATACAGCTTCCTCCAGAAGATCCATCTTATTTAACTGTACTAAATATGAACAGAGCACAACCATTTTTTTCCTGTCCTTTTTGTGCATATGTGAAATATATGACATATGCCTTGTAAATCATACATTAGGATTTACTGGAATTTCTCTCTTGACCAGTTAAGTGACATTGGCTGGACTTGTCTCATTTTTTTAAAGAAGTAGTTTATACTGGGGCAGTTGTTCTTTAACAAGCAAGTGACTGAAAATAGTCCTGAGAAGTTCCAGGTTCTTTTTAGAACAGCTATAGGTAAATGGACAAAAGGTTTTTGAACAGTAAATTTCAGCTTTTTTCTCATTGTGTTTTGAAATTTTTATAATTAAAAACTTGCATTCTGAAATGAAAAGAAGAAAATAAACACTTCAGCATGTTTAACATGTCTGTGTGATGTTTCTGGACTTATCAAAGAGAGCTGTCATGATTTTTTGAATAATTTTAGTGGGGAGGTAGCAAAGATTAAATGGCACTTCAGAATAACTTTGAAGATTTTTATTCAAGATTTGATGGGCAAGAATCCAAGCAATCCTCATTTAGTAATTCTTTCAGAGAGAATTTCCTTCTTGAATCTTAATGTGTATTTTTGAGGTAGATGACTTGGGAGCATCTGTTTAGGAAAATTCAGCTGCGTTAGTTACCAGTGTGATTTCTTTCTTAGCCTGAGACTCATGTGAAGTGTTATATACTGGTACACCCATACACATAATATATGTTTGCATGGAATTACTCAGGGATTACCTCTAACTAAATGAAGAGTGGGATTAAGTGAACATATGGTGTTAAGAAAGCTGGAAATAAAATCCCCCTCCATCTTACTCTGCCACACTTACATTGCTTATTAGAGGATTACTTCTGAGTCTGTGTGGACAAGATTTCTGGGGAAGGAATTGACAGGTATAAAGTTTCACAGGTTGGTACTGGTTATGAGGGACAATTATACTCTCTAGATGAAAAGTATTTTGTCATCAGTTAGAATCATGAAACTAATTTTTCACTTGCACTGTATCAGTATATATATGTAGAGGAAGAGAGGTCGTAGTGGTTTTTGGCTCATCATTATATTGTGGTGGGTAGTTTTTCTGTAAGTTAGACTACAGTCCTAGCTAGGCGCTGCCTTCTTATTAAATGCCTTTTTATAAATGTGTTTGGAAAGCTCATAAGGCTACACTAAATTGGCAGATTTTCAGCCAGAAAAATCTATAAGTTTGCTCTAAAAAGCTATTTGTGGTATTAGATTTGAATGCCATGATTTTCTTGGTTATTTACCTGTCAACTAGGCCTAAAGTAGATACCAAAAACTTGCAACATCTATTGTACATGCCAGACAGTAGTAAACTGGATATCACAGTGTGAAAATAGCTTCAAAGGAGAGAGCCCATTGCCCCCCAGCCAGCGTATGCCTATGCATCTAGATAGTGTAGCTAGCTCATGTTTAGCAACTCCAGAGAATTCTTCCTGACCATAATTTGGAAGTCACCTTAATAGCACTTCACTTTCTAGAGCTGTATATAAACTAGTTCATTCTGTAGTCTTGCTTGCTACTTCCTCCCAGAGGTCCATTCATAGTAACCAATTTGCCCAGTAGATCTTCACATAAATTTTGAATCCTTGTAAAACTCAAAGTCTAACCATTTCCTCCCCTTCTACTGACCCATTGCCCTCTTCTTCTCTAAGTACAAGGTATCTTTTCCTTTGTGTCCTAAAGTAAATTCCCTGGACAAATACATAAAGTCACTGCACAGTCCCTTACAAATCTCTTCCATACACACTCCTTGTTGATATCTGCAAAGTTGATAATGCCACCGTGGCAACCAGGAAGAATACAAGTGTCTCAAAATAGCAATCTGACAATGCTTACAGTGCACAAAATCCATGTGTGCAACTGCCTGTTTTTATCTTTGCTATTCTTGTTCTTCCTTTCCCATTTCCTCCACTGGATATTCTTCCACTTTTTGTATTGTGTCAAAACTGACCATCAGCTCCTTAGTAAGACTTAGGTCCCTTATCACATATATGGGAATATGTGGCATAAAAGAGCACTGAAAGCAGAGACAGGACTGGGGTCACCACACCCATACTGCTGCCTGGGGTGGCAATATTGCTGACTCACACAGCACACAAAATCCCGTGTATCCAGGCTGCATTGGCCCTATGACAGAGCTGCTGTCCTAATGGCCAGAGTGCAAGCGGTATACGTGATGCTGCTGGACACAGCGGACAGTTGGTCTGCTTAAAGTGGTCAGACTGGAGATGCCCAGCTATCGAGCTACCTGGCCAGAGTCACAGTTCCCACAAGGCTGATTCAGCAGTTCGAGACAAATAGCCCCATCCATCTTCTTCAGGACAAAATTTTTGCACAGGAGCCTGTGCACTGTTACAACACAAACAATAAATGATACAAAAGAAAGCTAGTATTTCCAGGAACTTATCCCTCCTGATTTACAAAAGCGTTGGAGAACATTCAAGGTGACCAGCTGAACTCCAGTCTCTCCAGAAAAGACACCTGGGCTGCAGCTGCAGGTCTGCTCCCAGGGCAGGTTGTGTTGTGGTGGTGTGGGTCACCACTCTAAGCTGGGCTGCACATCTGCCCCTCCTCTGCTAGGTCTGTGGAACAGCAGCTCGCTCGGGAGTGCCAGGCACTTCGCAGCTGCAGGGGGAAGAGACAAGGCTCATAATTCAGGAACTTCTTCCTGAGAAGTTCTCTCCTCTGCCACAGCCGAAAAATGGTGGTGAGTGGACTCTATGCAGCTGAGCCAGGCTGAGGGAGTGGTGGTGACTACAGCTGTGTCTCCTTTAAATAGTGTATGAGTGGTGCTCACTTTGTTTTTAGTTTTACAACCAAGCAGGAATTAGGTGCAGCAGCACCCCATATGTTCATTGTCTTTGGTTTGCTTGGGTATGTTTTTTGTACAGGTTTACTTATGATCCAACTGTTACCATGTCAAGAGCTTGTTGTGTATACATTCTTAAAGACATGAGACTAAGCCCAACACCTGCATTTAAAACATTATGGTTTTGTCTAGAAAGCCAGAAAAGTTGGAGTATGATCTGTTCTGAGCTATTCTTACACCATTGTAAACAATTTTAGCTAGCTAAATAGAAATCCTGCCACTAAATATGAGTGTCACAGTGCAACCAGATCCTCAGCATGACAAGACCACATCAGTCTAGTTCCAGATTTCCCTTTCAGTAAGTAACTTGGTAGTACCTCTTGTTAAGCAGCTTGTAGCAGGACTGTTGTTACCTACTCCATGCTCATCTGACTGCCCCTGTGCAGATCCAGCTTTTGGCACGTCACAGTGGACTCACAGGAACCCTGGGGAATACTGTGGGAGGCAGCGTAACTTCTCTTCCAGAAGAGAATGAAACTAGAGCCTGAGTTACTGCTGATCAGAATGTTGGATGCAGGAGAGTGTAAATAAGATGCATTGAAGCTCAGATCTATCCTTTGGAAACAAATATCCTCCTTTGAAAAAAGTTTAAAGAGACAAATTCTGCCTCTGCTACATCCTTAGGTCTCCAGAATCTTCCTTAGCCCCACCTGCCCCTCACTGTCTTACCCTTGCTCTCTGAAAGGTACATCTGATTTGGTTTCTGTTTCTGTTGAGCCCATGTTGAGACAACAGTCTGCAACATCCACTCCAGTGTGAAGGATCAGACTATTTGCAACCTTCCACAAATGCTTCCCGCTTTAAGATTTCTAGATCCAAACGGCTCCCTAAGTGTTGATGCATTTGTCACCTCCTTTGAACCTAAAGAATCCACAGATGGCAAGGAGATGTATGCAAGCAACACATGTTGCTCACTCTCTCTGAAAGCCCAAGATCAAGGCTAAGACTACTAAAAGTCCATTCTATTTTATGAGAAAGGAAATTTTGGCAGCATTTATAACTCTAACATGTATGACTGTTTCAAGAGGAGAGTATTTTTGGCCACTGTAACTAATACTGGCCTAGTGTAAGCTATATAAGCTAAAGTATATTTGTTTTCTTTGTGTTAGTTCCCTCTCCAGTAGGATGATGTTTTTGAACAGTTGGCAAATTCAGTCTAGCACAGACCTTGCACGTTGTCTCCTGTTACGTTCATTCCTGTCCTTTTCTGACCAAGAGTCACATGGGATGAGCACAATAAATCTAGATCAGAGTTGAGAAGGAGGACTCATTTTTCATTTTCTAGTGTTATTTAGTTTGCGATACAGTCCAAATATGTCTGGAACCCAGTGTGTGTGTGTTTAACTTTGCTATGTATTTAACTTTGCCTTTCCCACTGAAATGTGTCATCTATACTAAAAAGAACAGTTCTGCAGCACAAATTCTCTTCTGTCTAAGTAGTAATTGCTGTATAAAAATGAGGTCATTTTTGCTGTAAGGGACATTTTTTTAATGTTTATGAAATAATTCATTCTGCATAAAAAATAATATTTTAAATTGATGTGGTTTTGTTTGCTTCTGCAAGATCAGCCTTATAACCGCATGCAAAATAGGACTGGAAGGGAGTAGGCCAAGGGTACTTCTTAATGAAAGTGATTTTCTGCTAAAGCTGAAGCAGAACCGCAGGAAGCTAGAAAAGGTCTCAAACCTGTCTGCTTAAAGTTAGGAATCTATGTAAAACGGCTATCCAAAATGGTTATCAGGCACCCACATTTCTCATTGAAATCAACAGGCATTGCATATGCTTAACACCCTGGAAAATCAGGCCATTTATATTTAGGAGTTTAAATATGACATTTGTAGCTTAAATCTCATCTGTTAGAGCTAAAATATTAAGCTAGAGTATTTTGAAGCAGGATGTCTGATCTAGTGGTAGAGGTTACATTTAACTAAGGTAAATGATTCTTACGCTGACCTTCCCACACCACTGAAAATACTACCCATACACTGAGATGTCTTAGCTGTAGCCTAGGTTTCTAGCAGAGAAACTTGGTTTGAGAACTCTTCTCAGAAACCCTTCTGACAACAACGTTCTTCATGGATATAAGCCCCAGTAGTCAGTCAGCATTTTCACAAACAAAACCATGGCTGAATGCAATTGTTATCAAAATAAGGATTTTGCTATTTGGTCCATTTGGTTTTATATTATAGGAGAAAAAGGAGCTATGCAGATTCCATCCTGGGCAGAGTTACCACTGCCCTCTGAGAAGAGCTGTGAGCCTGCAGCCTCAGTGCTCTGCTGGCCTGTTGTCTAGACTTCCAAGCTGGGGAAGGCTGAGGGTTTGGGGGAAAGCATCTCTCGTAGGCAGTGCTGAATTGGCATAGTCATTCAATTACACTACCCAGGTCCTTTCCCAGTAAATACCTAGCCAAAAGTAAACACAAGTCAAAGAGTTTCCCTGCCTTTAATTCCTGAAATAGAAACTTCTGTGCTTCTCTCTGCTTGGCCTGGGAAACTACAAGGGTGAACCAATTTACTTTTCTGACTGACCACTATAGTGACCAACTCCTCTTGAGGCAACAGAGGAAGAGGTACCAAGTCTTTTTTTCCACTTTGCTCTGAAAAAAAAACAAAGAACATTTCCCTCCAGTCCTTGAGGTCTTTGTGCCTGCATTTGTACTGGGAAAGATCATTATGTGACAAGGTGGAACCTGGCTTCATCTTTCTGTTTGTTGCATGGTAGATTAAAGGGATGTGCTACTTGCCACAGCACTACTTTGCCAATCACCACCATACATTAGAGTCCATTCTGTCACCATTATGGAAAAAGAATGGGTTATTACTTCAAACATTAATCAGAGCATCATACACAGCTCTGCTCGTGGCAGCCAGCTTTTATGGATGCAGAATCCCAGTCTTTGCTTTATACTTTGGCATGCATTAAAGTATTGTGAGTACCAGCAAAATCAAAGGCAAGTCTCTGCAGTGGTGTGTAGCTAGTTCATGGCCTAGCAGCAGTAGCAGAGCAGCCATGGGGATGTGGAAATTGATTTCTATAGCTAGTTTAAAGCTAAAATTGCAGTCGCAGTGTTTCTGGAGGCTCAGTGATGCCTCTGCATCTGCACAGCTATCTTTAGCATGAACTTCCAGAATGTAGCCTGTTTAATTTGCATGTTACAAAAAGAAAAAGTCCCCTGAGCAAATTCAAGCCCTTTCAAAGAATTTATCTCATCACCACTCCTTATTTTTAAATGTCTTGGCAAGCATGAGATTCCTACGCACAATATTTTCTGTTTCCATTTATTTCCACCGAGCCCCAAGACCTGGTTGTCACAGCCCCCTTTCCCTGGTTTGTCTGGTGGAAGGGAATTGAATAAAATCATTACAATGCATGTTGTATTGCTGTGTGGTCTGAAAAAGGATTTAAATAGCAAGTACTGCACAGAGATTGCAGGAGTCTGAATGTTATGGTAGAAAGTCCTTCATCTTCTAGAGGCCAAGACTTCTCCAGTCGTGTAAACATTCTCTCAAAAGGCAGCTGTCCACAAGTGCTGTCCACAAGCAAGGAAGGCTGGGGTTCATGCGTTCTTCAAAGCTCTGCCTCCTCCCCATTTAAATTAGGAAAGACTCTTGCTAATTTTAATGGACTTTGGACCAGATCTTGCCTGTGAGCAGTGGCGAATGTATGTGTGGCCTAGATTCAAGAATGAGATCGAGGTACATTTTCCAGGTAAATACTGAGCGCTGGTGGGGACCATGATGATGACAATGCATGCTCCCTAGAGCAAGCTCTGAGTACTGTGTGTTACTGTAATCTGCAGAGCCTACACCTTCAGAAATCTTCCTGCCATTGAGTAATTTAGCCTTTCAATACACACGCAGCAAAAACTCTATGGCTATCTTATAGCAAAAAACATGGCCTGAGAAGCAGAATTGCATTTGCAGGTGCTGAAGAGGTAGAACTCTTGAGGAAGGGAGAAAAAAAGCCCAGGGTATACCTTCCCTTTGAAAAAAATCAGGCTCCTACTTACTTTTATCCACAAAACAATTTTGTCTGAAAGCCAGAGTGAAAACTCAAAAGTTCCTGGCTTAGACCAAAACCTCAATGTGGGATAGTGTTTCATTATAGAAGTTATTTATCTACCGAAACTATTTAAAGACAGGAAGTCTTATCTGTGGCTAGGATTAATCATCTCTGTCACATAGCCTGTCTTCCGAATGAGAGATTAATGCAGAGTATAGCTTCCTGACAGGCAAGAAGCACGGTATGGATTTGTTAATTTCTGTGGTAAGAAGCAAAGCCAAGTAAATTGCACAATGCATGGCGTGTTAGGACACTGTCAGCCAAAAATATCTCAGCTGAGACTGCTCGTTGTGCCAGACTTGGTAGATGGAAACAGGCAAGAAAACCTCTATCATGCCTCAACATCCAATCCTACCATGCTGAAAAGGGAGAATGACCAAGACGCAGAACATTCAGCAGAGAGAAGGCAGCTTCCACTCTTCCTGCCAAATTTCTGAGCTCCTGCAAGAAAAAACGAGAGTGCAAGAAAAGTAGAGAACCACTGGGAGATAGAGCAAACACATGAAATGGCAACACCAAAGATGCTGGTGGAGAAGCAGCGACAGAATGGGAGATAACGTGGTGGCTGGCATTGGCATTTGCTGCCTTGTGTGCTCAGTCAGCCGCAGGCACCTTGACCACACACAGCAGACACACAGACAGGGCACAGCGAGGCCTGACCACAGAACATCCTCTCTGGGCTCTTGTCACGCTGCCAAGTGCAGATAGAGCGCATTGCCCTTTGTGCATGTTCACAGGGGAGGGGAACTTGTGACAATGATCCCTGGTAAGATTCGACTTGTTTAACTTGAAGGAAGGAAGGAGGTCATCATCCATATCTTTTGTCTCCCCAGAAGGGGCTGCTTTGTCTGCTCTGCTATTTGTATAGCTGTCTACACAGATGAAATATTTGCATTTTTTTTCTGGGCCCTGCAGCCAGTGCACCACTATTTGAGCTGGTAAGATGCCAGACTCTTACTCAGTTGTAAGACTGAGCTGGTGATCTAGTCAGCTCTGTTATTGTCGGCCACAGCAGCAAGATAGCAGACATTACCACCAAGATCATCTAAGAGACCATTCACTCTCAAGAAAAAAAGAAGATGGGTCATAAATTACACCACAAATCCATTTCTAGCCAAAAATAATATCTATTATTATCACAACATGTACACTAGAAAAAAGTCAGGGCATGACCTGCTCTTGTTGGATGATATGATATGCTGCGGTTGGTAATGATATGATTTGAGACATATGGGATATGCAGAAAATTATGTGCTAATTATGCGTTAATGTGATCAGGTTTTATGTGCCTAAGGACTGGCTCTCTAATGCAGCTGTACAGTTTATTCCCCAGCAGATAGAATATGTGTGAGAACTTCAGAGATAAATACAGGAATTTGCTCTTTGAAGAAAAGGGAAGGATGACTCACTTTATTTTTTTCACCTTAAATTGATAATGGGGTTGTTAATTTAATTTCATGAGAATTATTCATGTTCTGAGGGGGGAGAAAAATGTTTTTTGAAGTATAAGACAATAGAGCACTGTCTTGTGTGCTACAGCCTGAGAGTAATAGAACAGGATCAACCCAGTGCAAACATCCTACGTTTATCTTAGCAGGACATGCAAAGATTATTTTTAATCCTTTGAGTGCTTTGTAGCTTTAAGATAGTATTTCTGAAAGCAAGAAGCGCTCACTGTAACATTAAGTATTGATTACTTACAGCTCACATTCAAAGTGGTTTTCTTGGTGTATTACTGAATTAATGCAGTTTGCCTTTTCACTTTGCTCTTCTTTAAAGGTCTCAAGTTTCAACAAACCAATGGGCAGCCTAGAGCTCTGACAGACTTCTTGTCCTCAGCCATCCCTATGCATCCCTATGTTTGGAAGGGCTGTGTGGTAGTGAACATTCCTTCTGGTCCCTGATGACACGTGCTCAGAGGTTAGAGCTGCCTTGGAGCAGGCAATGAAACAACAGCATACTCCCACTTTGAAGGGCTGCGCCATTCAAGTAGAAGTGTTTAATGCATTCATTACATGTTATATGTGTAGAGTGTACTCAGGATCTAAAGGCACTGTCTGGCAGCTCAGCTTCACTTCATCCCCAGCATGACTAATGAGAATAAGGTGTATCTTCTCTATCTAGAGTAGACATGACGACTGAAACTGTGCCTCCAGACACAGCTGGCCTTCTCTGTGTTATTTTTTCCCCCTGTGCTGCTTTAGTCTTTTCATCCTGCTCCTTATGGGCAGCAGGCTGTGTGTATGTGTTTCTCTACAGATACCATTGTTCCCTGCCTTTGAAGTGCCTGCTCTTTTCTTCACTCCTCCCCGTGTAACTAGAGGGATGGATGCTTTCTAGATAAGGACTGGGAAATGGCTGAATGTATATGTTTATGAAACAATCAAACAAAATGAAAGCTGGGACTGGCCCTTGGAATTTCACTGCAAGCATTTTTATGCATGCAAGTGGCTGTGACTTAGTTGACTTTAGAGGCACTGCTAATGTTCATAAAGTATTCTCTGTGTGAGACAGCAAGATGGACACTTCATTTATTGTTATGATAATGTAACTAGCTTGAGGCTGCTAGGAGATCATGATAAAGGATTTCAAAGAAAGAAAGCAAGTCTATGAAGTGTTTCATTTTAAGGCATGTACAGAATTATTAGCAGAGCAGCTGTAGCTTTTTATATCATTTCATAGTGCATATGATGTGGCATTTTGAAATTAAAATCCTTTTTGTGGCTGACTTTTTGTCACGTACATCATGGCCAACAGTCCAGTTTTTCCAGAGAGACTGCACAAAGGCTCAGACACCTTTGAAGGATAAGGACCTTTAGAGTACAAAACGGTTTTCCAAGAAGAAAGTTGGGTGAGTTTGCCAGATTGAACTAACCAGCTCTAAGGAAGAAACAGTCTGTGTTTCTATATCCTTGCAGTGGAAGAGCTGAGACATTCCCAGGCGTGGCCCTGCCTGGCAAAGTCCAGTGCCCATGTATTTCTGGAATGAATGCCAGCTGCCTCCGTATCTCCTCACTCACACATTGCAATGCTGTACAGTCAAAGCCACCAGGTCTCAGAAAGAGCTCTGCAAGTGATCTCAGAGGAAAGTAATCTGGGGCCTTTTGCTCCTAAAAAAAAGAGACCCCTGAAACTGGGGTCACATTGTCTGGGCCACAGACAAGAAAAGAGCCTTTTGACCGAAGAACAGAACCTGCAAATTCTTTATGCTTTCACTCCTCCAGAAACTCCTGGGCATTTCACCTCACCCATTAATTCTTCCAAACACACCATCACTGTAAATTTAGAACTCATCCTGACCTCTTTAAATTAAAAGATAGGCACATAGGGGCACATTACTTATAGATTACAGAAAAGGTAAAGACTCAGACCTAAGGATTCCTGCCACTAGATTCAGCCACAAAACTTGCTTTCTTCCATCAGAGACATGAAATATGTTCTAAATCATTGTGTGAGCTCAGGAAAACTACTGAATCACTTCTTGTTTTAATTTCCTCATCTCTGAATAAGGAAACCTTTTTGCAGGAAGGGGCTTAGCTTAGAGATCCATGGAAAGCTCCTACTCTGAAGCAGGACAATGTAGTCATACATACGAAGAAAGACGCACTCAACCCAGCTCCCCTATAGTAGGCTTATAAATAATCAACAACTTCCAGCTAGGGTACTAAAATCAATGATATCTTCACCCATACAGGAAGCCCCTTTTGAAGCTCAGCCACCAAACATGACCTTGTAAAAACATTACATTCCTATGAAAAACAGGTTCGGACACTGATAAGCACTGCTGGAAAATTAAACTTGATCAGGCAGACTGAGAAGTATTATGTTGTTTATCTCTTATCCTTTCAAAAATCTTGTCCACTTAGAAACAAAAATCCGTTGTTACAGAGGTGGGGAATCCACCTTTTCAGTGGATTAACTGCTGGCTACCTAATGTCTTTTGTTGATATGCTGAAGCCCTTGCAGGTTAGTGCTCTGTCTCCCCCCTCCCAAAATACTGATGGAGATAAAGCAAGCAACTGCTTCCTGAGAACTTCTACTGCCCTCGGGCCATCCTGTTTGAGCCACCTGTGAAACCAGTCATTTTACCTTCTCTTGTACTTCCTGCAGCAGAAGGCAAGTTCATACAGGCACCCCCAGTCTGCCCCTGCATCTCTCTCTCTCCCCCTTCAACTGCAGTAATACCTCTTTGCCTGATATTTTTATTTGGGTGGGCTACAAATCAGTATGTACCCTGCCCAGAACTGCAGGGTAGGGGTCCAAGCACCACCAACACATTGCTTGCTATTCCAGTGCTTGCCTGTGTAGTTCAGGGACACCATCTGTCCCCTCCATCACCTCTCTTAGGCTCATTCCAGTCCCCACCCACTCACACCTTAATTTAATATCTGGCATTTAGATTTGACTGATTGTTGAAGTAAATGGGTCAGGTTATTTATCATAGGCTGCTGGGTTGCGATTGCAGTTCTTCACATGCTGAGTCACCTTGGCAGCAGATGTCATCTGCTTCTTGTTTGAGGGAGAGGCACATAGTGAATTAAAAACGCAGTGTGTGCTGCTAAAAATCTTATACAGCTGTATTCAGCAGGGATGAGTGGGAGTAAAAAGGCAGTCAAATTACAGGGGGTTCTACTATGAAGGCAGAAATTCAGGGGAAAACCTTTTATACAAGCACTTAGTTCAGCTCTCCACGTGTGCTTCAGTGAACTGGCTAAATATAGAACACCCAAACCATTGGAAAAGTGAAGGAAATGGAGACCCAGGAAAAATAAGCCACTGGCAGTGATGCAGGAAATATTTCTGAATGAAGCCATTTCCGCTGTAGCCTTTGTAATGTTCTCAGAAGACCACAGTTGTAAAAAACGAGTCATTCCAGTGCTTGAGTGTAATATTGGCTTTACATTGTTGACAAGGAATCACAAGGGATCTGTGTGGCAGTGGGGTAAACTGTGCTTGTTTTTACAGACATGTATAAAAATACACATCACTAGAAAATCAAAGCAGCAGCCACAACAGACCAAAGCCTTTCCATAGGCGACAGAGAGCTTAATTCTCTGAGAGCCAGTGACCCCAGCTGCTCTCAGAACTGAGAACGTCACTCGCTCTCAAGACCTGACCCAGAAGAAAAAGACTGCATTTCATTATTTTGGCACAATGGACTTCAACAGCTGCAACTAGGGTTAAGAAACCACAAGTAAACTTCCAGAGGCAAAACCCACATCAGGTCTTTCTCAGAATCAGGCAGATTTGTGTCCCTGAAAATCTATCAAACCTGCTGCAAAAACAAGGTCCTTTGTATGTGGCTCAAGTGCTGAAGTGGAAGAGATACCCTGAGTAAGCACAGGTCAAATGAGGTTAAGCTTTCTTTCTTCAGAGTTATCTGGAAAGGATTATGAATCCAACAGCAGCACTAGCCATCAAATGTGCTCAGACGTCTCAGATGAGCTCACGGTCTCTTCCAACAAAAAGCTTGGGTTTTGATCCCCTAAATATGTTTGTTCTTGTAGGTGTTTATGGCACTTACTGGAAGCTGACATTGGAAAAAACCCCACACTTCTAGACTTGTATTTGTTGAAAAGAGGGAAGTTTTTACTGAAACATTTGTCTCTGCTTTTCACAGAAAAGAAATCAATAGTTTTCTACTGGATTGAAATTTCTGTAAGTGCAGGGGCTGTTGTCTGACTAGATGGGTTCATGGTTATATCCCTGTTTCACTCTTCCTACATGGCACTGCATGTTCTGAAAGCAAAAGTTTTTAAACATTAAAACAGTCTTGATTGTCACTGTAAAAATTCAGCCTCATTCCTGCTCCTTTGTATCACTTCATTTTACATCAACACAGTATTTGACTCCAGTTTACATCAACATTATTTCAGGAGAGTGAGACTAAGCACAGTTTTGTCTTTTATGACCCTTAAGATGAAGATGTTAAATGTTTTTATAAGATTAAAAAAACCCCAACCATCTACAGGGCTAACCAGGGGATTTAGAATACCTATATCCAATGAAGGAGAATCGAGGCAGTGATCTCCCAGAAGGTGGCTTAGAAATGTTATCCATGTGATGCAGAAAAATCCCCAAATCTGGGAAACTCACATGGATGCAGTTTGTACAGTTTCATACAGCTTCATCTTCTCACAGCCTATCTCTGTGGTGACACAGCCCCTTCAGGAGCCAAGCTCTCAGGGCTTCCTACACACTGTTGGGAGGCAAATTTCACACAGTGGAACTTGAAAGCCCTTCAGATCATACCATGAGCCTTTGGTTATTTAAATTTTGTGCTTTTTTCCTACTGAGATCTATTAATTAGGGCACTTGACTAGACTGGAGAAAAAAAATCTTAGGAAAATAGACTCCAGGGAACAATCTCTTAGCTGACAAAAGAGCAAGTTAGCTCATGGGTGACTTCTGTCTTCTTATCCAATGATATTTGCTCTTTCAAGGCTTAGGAGTCTGTTTCCTGTTTACTAAAATAAAAGCCATAATATCACTGAAATCAAACTCCTTGTAAGTAATTTAAGGTGTGCAACAGTTTTCTTCTTCAAACAGTCATGGGTTACATGGTCTGTTCTGCCTGTGAAATTTCTCTGGAGGGAATAGCGTAGACTGCAAGCTTGTTGTAAATTTCTAGCATTTTACTCTGCCAAGGGCAGGACACAAGACCATCCACAGCGTCCCTCTCCTGCCACAGGGCTGTAGTTGCTGTCACCCTCGTGGTCTGGGTACACTCCAAAGTGATCCTAAATCAAACCATGAGCAGCAGACCAGAAGTATTCACATCCAGCATTTTGGTTTGAGACTCATATGATGCTTGAATTTAGTAATGAGCAGCACACGTTAAAAATGACCAGGCCAGTTTCCAACACACTCCTTCCCGGTGAGATGTACTACATATGGTGGTGTGATATAGCTTGAGTTCCATAGCGCAGAATGAGTCCCATGACACTATCTGTATTATCAGAGAAGAATTGTCTAGGAAACAAAACTTTGAGCCATATTCAGTCCTGGTGTAAGCGCCTACATCTTAATTTTCTTTGATTATGTATTTTGCAGCCTAGAGTAGAAGCCTAGTCAGAGCTCCCTAGCCTCACTGCTTATATAACAACTTTCTCCACTCCCCCTCGCCTTCTGTAGGCTTTACTTTCACAAAAAGAGAGGATGAAAATATTCTTCTAAAAATGCAGGTTGCCCAAGCCTTACTACCTGTTAGGGGATGTGGGGCAGTGGGAGACTGCAATTTGAGAAATCAGGGTATAAGGGCAAGTATAGAAAACCTAAAGACATGTAAATTCTGTCTGGTGGCACCAAGTCTGACTTTGGGCACAGTTAAATCAACATACAATGCGTTTGGCACATTATTTGTTGCAATTTTCTCTTGCTGTTTGGACTCAGTGCCTCTATGCATCTGACTGTTTTTAAACAGTGGGTGATTTTCCTATATTTTTTCAGCTCTTGAAGTTAGATCACTGAAGCTATTTTGCTTGGATGGGTTTCATCCATATGGATGTTGACTACCTTCTTGATCTGGTTTCCCGCCAGCATGAACATTTTTGTTAAGGGAGCTCCCTCTTGCAGTGGTGCAAGCATTATAGGTGGGTGCTGGGAGGTGTCTAATTAAAGGGCTTTTGTGAAGTAATGGGAGGTGTCAAAAAATTCAGGCTACTCTGAAAACAGCCTGCACTGTCAGTAGCAAATGTGGGACAAACTGCAAGCTCAAATGTCTGCTTTTTTGTGAGAGGACTTTGTAAGAACATAGAAATACAATCAGTGAGAAAAGAAAGCCCCTGGTGCCAGCAAACTGGGAAAGTTTATACAATGTGGCTCAATCAGAGAGATACAGAGCTTACAGTTTTGCAAGAGTCCTAGGAGATTACATGGGTTCTCAAGAAATTAAAACATCCTGTAAAAGTAAATTGGCCTTAACTACTGCTTTTAGAGAGAGTGCTTCCTTCTCTTCCCTTTTCTCTCCATCTTACAGAGCCAACATGGCCAAATTCATGATTTGTAGTGAGAGGCCCTAATTTAAAACTTAGAGCCATAGGAAGCCATTTAAACCTTCAGAGCAAGAAAAAGCTGTCTGACACAGTCATGAAGGGTTTATAGGGCAGCACCAAAGCTAACACACAAAGTACCCAGCGTTTCAAATAGCTCATTCACAAAATCTGTGTACTACATTCTGGAGGGAGTCAAATCCTGTTTGCCTTTTGGGAGTTGTCACATTGAAACCAATTGGATTACTCATTTGTTTGAGGCAAGCAGGATTTAACCCTCCAAGAAACAAAATGGATTTGCTAAATGAAAGGGATTAGTTTTTCTATATGATGCTGTGTTAGGGGAAAAAAAAAAAAAAAAAAAAAAAAAAGAAAAAAAAAAAAAAAAAAAAAAAAAAAGGGCTTTTTTCCCCCCCCTTTTTTTTTTTTTTTTTTTTTTTTTTTTTTTAATTGTGTGCAATATAAGCAAGAAGCTGAACAGGACTCTTCTGTGCCCTGTGCATCTTAATTTTAGTGGCCAGGTTCTTTGCCTTGCCATGCTTAAATCTGCATGCTAATGCTAATGGGTGCTTTTCAGTATGCAGGTCATACCAGGCTGAATTTTTTCTGAAGGGTGGAGCTGATCTCTCACAATGGTATTTGAGACAGGGTATACTGTTTGGTCTCAGATACAGAGTAAGTTGTGGTGGACTGAACGTTGAGCATAGTTTCTGATTTTGCAGTGCTAGAGGCTGGTGAGCCAACTGTAGGATTTTGCCATTCTTGTGACATGCTGATACAGGGAAATAGACTGCCTATGGTCACAAAAGTTTGAGAGTTTGATCCATTCTTGAAAATGAAATGAAACTTGCATTCAAGGTCTTAGTCTGGGTGAGTTCTGCATTTGGATTTATTCAGCACAGAAGGAACCTCTCTGGCAAAGTAGATAGGCAACAGGTCCTGTTGTACTGAAAGGGCTACAAAGATGATTAGGGACGTAGAACATCTCTCTTAGGATAAAACGCTGAGGGACTTGGGTCTTTTCAGTCTGGAGAAGAGAAGACTGAGGGGGGATCTGATCAATGCCTCTAAATATTTAAAGGGTGGGTGTCAAGAGGATGGGGCCAGTCTTTTTTCTGCCAGTGACAGAACAAAAAGGAATGGGCACAAACTTGAACACAGGAAATTTCGTCTAAACATGAGGAGGATTTTTTTTACTTTGAGGGTGGCAGAGCACTGGAACAGGCTGCCCAGAGTGGTGGTGGAGACCACCAGTAGTTTCTGGAGACATTCAGAACCTACCTGGATAGGTTCCTGTGCAACCTGCTCTAGGTCGACCTGCATTGGCAGGCAGGGTTGGACTAGATGATCTCCAGAGGTCCCTTTCAAGGCCATATTGTTCTATGATTCTGTGAAAGAATTTTCATCCCCTGAATTGAAGCACATGAGGGAGGAATGTTGCCCTTCTATGAATGGCTTCTGCATGTCTGGAATTAAAGAAATTACAGCCATATCACACTACATCTCTTACCTTTTGCCATCCTTCCTGATCACCTAAGACAAAAGTCACTAAGCAATTCTAGATTTCCATGGTCTGCTGGAAGATGCTTCCAGGTACATCCTCTTTTGTGATCAGTGTATATTGGGCTTCAGTGCTGCAGTGGTGGCAGCCCCTGGTTTGAGAAGCTGGGCTCTCTACGGGCAGTAGGAGACAGATCCAGTCCTTCACCTCTCTGCTTTTACAGAACTAGAGAGAGGCAGTCTCCCTGAGACAAACCTGGTGGACTGGGAGGTATCATCCAAGACCACATCCAGGCTGAAGGAAACTGACAGATTAAGACATCTTGCCTGGTAGTCTTTGCATTTATACTCTTATGTGGCTCAGTAATCTTCCCATTTTTTTTCTAGAGCTGTGTGCTATCATGAACTTGCTCCTTTTAGCACTTATAGTCTGTTCTGAAACCCAAAACCCTAAGCATAAACTTTGAGCAGCATCTGTATCACATGTAATGAAAATTCTCCATGGTGTAGGAATAAGACTTTACAGCAATGTCAGATTTATGCTTCTTGTCAAGACAGAGAACATGAGATGAAAGTTTGGCAGAATTATAAGGACATTGATTTGGAAGATCCTGCACAGATAAATAAGTGCTTCGCTTCTGTCAATATATCGAAAAGAAGTTTCACAGAGAGAGGAACAGCCTGCAAGCTTTCAGTATGAATGTTTCTGAATCTGATCAGTATGAATCTGTTACTGATTGGAAGGCTATCTCCGAATTAGGTTTTATTCCTTCTGTAACTCAACAGAGGAGTGGCTTCACAGTAGATGGTCTCTTCAATCAATGCTAAAAAATTTTGGATGTTATGACAGTTCTTAGGAAGGCCAAGATTCAACACTTGAGAAAGCAGCATATATGGGGAGGAAATTTACATGCATGTTAGTTCCCTAGGTAAACCTGCCTCCTTCCTGAAAAACAACTGTGAGCTCCACAGACCCGGGATAAATGTAACAGACAGAGGTTACAGAATCTGCCATGCACATTAGAGGAGGAGTGAAAAGTTTGCTCAGAAACAGCTGTTACTTGTGAAGAATCCAAACCAATATCCACTCTGGCAAGGAGCTGCCCCTCTAAGTGCAGCTACTACAGGCTGCATAGCAGACGAATAACCTCTGTTTTCCCCTCCAGACGGTCCACATTTCACCTATGCTGGTACCAAGGAGGAGCAGAAGGCATTAACTAAAAAGCAAGTGAGGTCAAAGATGGGTGTTCGGAATGAGCTGAATGATCAAACTGTGCTGCAAGCTAAATTCAAGTTAGTGTAATAGACCCCTCAGACTACACCACTTTTTCATGTTGCTGCTCAGGCAGCTAAAGCTTAAGGCCTCTGTTGCTGAGGAAGAGGCAGTGAAGGACAACTTTGCTTAAACCTCTGTTGTACTAATTATTGTTGCCCAGTTGCTGCCTAAAACATCTGCCCCACGATCATAGAATTATCCAGGCCAGAAGGGACCTCTAAAGGTCATCTAGTCTGACCTCCCCGCAGTTGCAGGGACACATTGTGATAACAATCCAGTTTGTCACACCATCAGAGAAGGTATCAGGAAAAGGCAGCTTTCCTCTCATGAATCTCTAAACACCTCAGAGACAGAGGTAAAGAAGTTCAGTCAGGAGAAAAGCTTCCATCTTGTTATAAGGAGTGTTGCAGTGTCGGTCTGAGGATTTTCCACCATTAGTAAGAAAAGGCAGGAGGAAAGGCTTGTCCTTGCTTCAACAGAACAAGGAAAGCACTGTCTGTGAAGGGATGCAGCAGCTGGTAGGAGTGAGAACTGAGGCTCTGTAAAATGTGGGAGATGCTCTGCTCTGCTAGATGCTGTATCCAGTCCTCAGACAGTTGCATGAGGAGAGAGCAGTGCCCACCCACAGCCAGTGCCAAGGGTGCTCCAGCATCAGCAGGCTCTTGCCCAGCTGAGCAGTGACCTTCCCTGCAGCCTGGGCAAAGCTCAGGCATTTGCCACCACAACGTTTCCCTTCTTGGCTCTGCTGATTGGAGGCACAGAGGCACCAGCAGCTGTACAGGCAAAGCCCTCTTCAAGATTGGCCTCATCTACATTCAGAGCCAGACGTGGGCGATGCTGCCTGGGGTTTGCATTAAACTGTTTACTTTTTCTTCTAATCTGTCAGAAGCCTTTGCCAAGGTATCTTCGAATGCAGAAGAAATGCCTGTTATTCTTGGACGTTACTAGTGTCCTTAGCTCCTGTAAATTACAGGAAGGGTGAACGACAGAGTTTGCATTATCTTCTAAAGAGGCTTTTTATTATTGCAGTGCCAAGCTAGGAGAGAGCATGAAAAGAGCAGAGCAGGCAGAGACTATTATTTGAGTTGTGCTGCTCCAGGCTTGAAAAGGGTTGCTCTGAGCCGCTATGAAATGACCCCTGCTTTCAGTGCGGCTGGGTGGATGTTCCCTAGGATAAGGCTACTGGGCTGAATCCAGTCCCAAGTCTTTGAGAACAGGGCTGCCGTGAAGAGTGACATGCAGCTTTTTTTCTACATAGGAGTACCAAGACAAGAGTAGCTTTAAATAAAGAAATAGGTCAGAGTATTTCTATTATAAGTACTCATCAAGAAATAAAGAGGTGCAGCTTGGTTTTTCTGGTTTGCATTTCAACATTTGAGGAACGTTATGATGCTGGTGCCAGCACTGAATTGGCAGCTTCAACTCTGGGGCACCCTCCCATGGGGTGAGGCTGCCAGGCGCCACTGTAGGGTGCTGCCCACAGCCCAGGTGCTCCCAGGGCCTCGCACCCAGAGCTCTCTCTTCCTGTGGAGCAGCAGTACGCTTAGGAAAATGTTCACAATAGGTAAGAAATGCTCTTGCAGTTTTTGCTTTGTTGATGCTAAGTATCTGCCAGGCTGTTCTGGAATAAAATTAAGCACAGTATCAGATCAAATTCGCTAATAGCAAAATCCTATTAACTCTGAATTTTCTCACCATACAAAGGCTAGTCATGAGATCCCCGGTAACAGTAGCCACATTCTGCAGAGCAAATCTTATTTTACATTCTTGGGGCCAGGCGCTTAGTTGATGCAAATAAGTATATCTCCAAGTTGTAGCTACCCTGGTTTATACCAGCTGCAATGCTGACCCTCTGTTAATTGCATGTTACAATTCTCTGGAATTTCTCTTGCCACAGACTGCAATAAAGAAGCATTTTCTGTTGGTTAAAGGTCAATAAACAGATCTGTAGATGAAACAATCTCTGTGTCATGACATTTATACTTTAAGAATTATTTTGTCCTTCCATAAGCGTAACATATGTGGTCTACCTAGGAGTTTTGATCAAAAATGCTTGTGAACAATGACTACAAATAAAACAATAAATTGTTTCCACTTCTAAGTACAATTGTTATTTCTGACTTTAAATTTATCTACCTACATGCAATTCATCCTTCTAGGAGCTGCTGATGATTACTTGCCTGTTTCTTTCTCTCATGGCTTGTAAGACTATCCCTAGGGCAATGCCTGTTAATTTCTAATTTAGCCTGGTTTAACTAGCCCAGTTGTTCAGCGACCCTTAGACAGACATAACTAGATTTTTGGACTTGCTTTTTCTCAAGTCAGCTGCAATCAGGCTGAAGGTGAAGAGCCTGTAATCATTTAAGTGCAATATCAATTTACAGGCCTGCCCCTGCATCTTTCCTGGAGCTGGATGGTTTGGCAGGGGAGGATGTGTCCCTGGTGGCAGGGCAGGGGCAAACTGCCACTCCAGCTTTTACAAAACAGCTCATCTTCCTCACCTGAGCTGGTCTGGTTTCTCATAGAGCACTGTCATTGTTTCAACCTCATCTGCTGTTCCCATGAGAAATGCTGAACCAACAGTCTGGGGACCATAGACTTGTGTCTCCCCCTGAGGGGCAGCAGCAGAACAAGCACCCTGGGCCCACCTGGCCTGGAGGATTTGTCCTGAGGCCAGCCAGTGTGGGCCACTGGGCCATTCTCCAGTTTGCTCACAAGGAGCTACTCAACAGCCTATGGCAGTGATGGACAGTCCAGGAGGAGAGCAGCAGCACACTTGAGCTGCTCTGAGAGTTAGGGTACTCCATGGCTTTGGTGCCTCCCCTTTGTCTCCTAGGATGCTCTCTTCCATTTATGCCCTGTTCTCCCAGAGAGACATGCTGGAGAGGCTCAGACGCTGACTCTGTGAATGTCAGATACTGTCCCATCCAAACCTGCATCTGTCCCACCACGTAATCATTACAATTCTATTAATATCCTGTGTTCTTTCCACTCTTCATGCCCACCCTGTTTAAATGCCAGCGCCTTTATACACAGCTCAGAGCCTGCTTCGGACCTATGGAAGCCATCATGCGAGTGCCTATCAGGCAGCTTGCTATGAGATGATCTCACGCTTTAGAGCAGGAGCCGTCACTTTACTTGACTGGAGGCTGTTTCCCTCATTCTGACCTTACCAGTGAGCATTTTCAGTAATCACCAAACATTTCTTGTTGCACTACCAAGCAGATAGCAGAAGCAAATCCTTTGTGAGGAATACGCACACATATTAATTAGTCTTCAGAACAAAAGGAGAGCTAAAATCAGCAGCAGACTTTACTACTTAGGATTTCCTCCCTGGATTTCTAACTTGAGAGTATGTAATGCAAAGAGACTTTGTAAAACAGAAGGAAAATAATTAGATCCCTTAAGTTTTTGCAACTAAATTGATGCAGATGCTCTAAACAAGTACTAGTCTAAGAAGTCCACAGGTATCTGCAATTTCAGAGCCACTTCAGATTTTACGAATCACAGAATCTACTCTGGATTTTCATCAGAAGTATTAGCATTGATTTCTTACTAAATCTCTATCTAGTTGCATAAGGGAATAAGTTCCCTGTTTTGGGTTTTAGTCCTTCCATCATGCTGCATGGAGGTATGATTTATTTGTCCTTGTAAGAACCCATAATTAAAGTACAAATTGATTATACAACGTCTGACGTAGCTGAAGACTCTATACATTGCAAGTTGTTTTTGAACCTAGTGAGTATGACACAGCTGAGGCTGCATATGGTTTAGTGTTATACAGGAGGAATTTATGGGAAATATTTCGAAGCAGAAATCAGATTAAAGGAGAGAATTATGATTTTTTGTTGCCTAAATGTGAACATAAATAAGGCTGCACATAGATTTTCTGTATTAGTCAAAGAAAATAATTATGAACACTTCCTCTAAGCAATGGCATTAAATGTTCACTTGACATGTGAAAAGTTTTATTCTGTGATTTAAGACGACACCGTTATTAGGTCAAACTGACCTATATTACTTTAAACGTTTGCCACATGCATGGAAAACAATTAACGGACAATTGAATATGGAGTATTCAATTCACCTATGAACTGTTCAGAATTCCTTCTTTGAGGTAAAGTTTCGAAAAATACCAGAGTGTAATCAATTTAACAGCAGGACTAACCCATCAATAAAGCAGAGATAGTGTTCAATGAGGCACTGCAAACACATTTGAATATGGAAACATATTTCAGCCTTAGGCTTCCAAGAAATGCTCACATAGGATGGGGAGAAAATGGCTGTAAAACGTCAGCTACCTTGATGCTCTTTCTATTAAGTGAGGAAGTAACCTGAATCTGTTTTGCCTACAGATCTGGATTTACCTGTATCATAAGAAATGATAAAAAGCTTTTGCTGGAAGTTATTTGAAAAAAAAAAAAAAAAAAGAGTAGAGGCTGAATTCAGTCTTTTTCCTGTCCAACAGTTGCTGAGACTTTATTAGCCAGCATTGTTCACATCTGCTTATAAGAGAGCACACCACAGAAGCATGTGATCCAGCTGTTGCTATGGTATCTAGTGGGATTTTAAGAGAACAACAAAAGAAACAGTGGCAAGAACCCCTGCAGCTGACACCTGAGTTAAAGCGACATTGCCAAAAATGATGAGTTGAACATACAGAACCTTTATTTGTCAGATTTTTCTGAAAGAATCGAGTATTTAGCACTCCAGTGAGAAGTAAGAGCACCTGGAGCCTCTGGGGGAAAGGATAACAATACCAATAATACTGTCATGCAATTTCTTTTTAAACGCCTCCTTAATTTAGCAGAATGACACCTGCTTTAAACTGAGTTCTGAAAACATTCAGTAAACCTAGCTCATCATTACTGCAAGAGGATAGATACTTAGTCTATCACAGAAATCAGTGAGTAGGCAAGGGCACAACAGCTAGAACCTTGAACCAACCTTTCCTTGTCATTTCCCCTCATTCCTGCCAGACTACAGAGAACAGACAGACATCAAAACCTTGTTTCCTAGATATTTCCCAAAGAAATGCTGCTCACCCTAATGCCCAGTTGCTGCATTATGCATACAGTCTATCAGACAAACAAACTTACAGAATGAGGTACACACAAGAATCTGCTTTGGGGACTGTTTTTCCATCGTCTTCTTTAGACAGAGTTTTTCCAAGAGCTGTCAACTAAGAAACAACGAAATTCCAATAAGTGTTTGTTTGGCTGAGCACAATACTCAGCCTATTGTGAGCCAGCCAGCAATTTTAAGCCTGCAAAGCCTCAGGAGACTGGGCTTTCCCCTTGTTTCAGCTGGTACTTCCCTTCAGCGGGTCAGTCAGAAATACTGGGATTGTTGTTCCAGCTCCGTAGCATGCCTGTGGCCAGCCAGGCTCAGCCTGTGATAATGTGTTTTGTGAAAGTGAAAACAATGTACTATGCATGGAACACCTCTTCCTCTGGGCTCTGGAAGACATCCATGGATAACAGAGCACCTATTTGAGATGATATTTGGTCATAAAGTAGCTGTGAAGCAGCTGTCCTTGCTTCTGGGGAAGATTTCTGGTTTTGCCATCTCATCCTTGAAGTCTCAGGGCTACTTTCTACGCCTGGGCATTAGCATACAGCCACCTAACATGTTCTGAAGGAGAGGCACTCTGAGACAGCAGCTCAACTGCTGAGTGATGAGCACCCAGGGAGCTCAGTCTGCCATGTTCCTCCACCCTTCCTGCTCAGGGGAGGTTACAAATCTCCCCAATGAATGCCTGTCCTTCCCCTCTGCCATGGTGTGGCTGTGGGTGACTCTAGTAGCATTCAGGAGAGCCAACAGAACTTGCCTTTGCACAGTGCCCTAGCTGGTTCTTTGGAATCAGGGTGCCAGTGTCCCCCCAGCTGGAAAGAGCTGACGTCTGGGATTTCACCAAGTTGTGAATGAAGATTTAAGTGATACTGATTTTGTCCTGATGCTTTGTCCATTTCTAGCATTAGCTTTGCCTGTGATAGCCTCTGAGAGCCACCACCATGTCCACTGTGTAGCTACAGAACAACTGTGCGTTCCTTGCAAAGACAGAAGACCAGACATGATGCTAATGAAAGAGTAATGCACACTGTGTTGAATGAAAATGATGGAGAAATCTGCTTTCCTGGCTTGAGCACAGATAGTTTGCTCTGCCTAAGCTAGGAGAGGGCTTAAAAACATATTTCTTCTCCCTGGTTCCTTTTGAATATTGTAGGCTTCATGAATAAATCAGGAGAATACTTGGTGTAGTAGGTGGAGATATGAGAGGCTGCTTATGTTCATCAGGAACACAAAATGCTTTGTAAAACTCATCTATAAAACAAAGGCTCGCAAGAACTGTATGCGGTTTAATAGTCACATACAACTTGAAGATAAAACAGACATAATCCAATATTACATGTCCCCACCCCCCAACAGAATATGAATAATTTAAGATTTTTTTTTCAACCAGAAGCCTCTTTCCACGACCCAGTCAAATATTATTGTCCTAGAATGTATAACCCTGCAAGCCAAACTGCGAGACACAGCACTCTGTACAAGTAGTCCTGCTTTGCACAGGGTACAGAAGAGCAGGGATAGGCTAAGAGCTTGGATAAGAATATGTGGCCCTCATTCTTGCAAGATATTTCTTATAATTGGCCTCTGAAAATTCATCTGCTAATTCCACGGTAGAGGAAGGCTGTAACTTTTAGTAACACAGAAAGAGGCACTTCATTGCAACACTCCTCAGTTCAGGAGTGCTAACAAGCCAGCTTATTAAACTGATAATAAAAGAGTAAGAGAAAAGAAGTTTGGGAACATATTCTGAAGGAGAGTTCAGCACACTGATGAATTAGGCGAACAGAAGGTAGGAAACTGCAGTTAGTGAGGCTGCCACCTCGGTCTTGTCTGCCCCTCACCATTCAACCTCTCTTCCACTGTGTCTGGCACTAAACCTTCATTTGTAAGCTTCTTCCTGTCGATTGCCCCAGAATACTGGTGTCTTTTTCCTTGTTTTGATTAATTTTGGTCACCTAGGACAAAATCACGGTCTTCCTTCAGAAAGGGAGATCTTTGCCAAGGATACTACTAGAGGTGGAATTTCCTGATATCCAGGTTGATATGTTTTTTTTTTTTTTTTTTTTTTTTTTTTGGTTGGTTGGTTTTTTTTTGTTTGTTTGTTTTGTTTTTGTTTTGTTTTGTTTTTTACAGAAGCTACTTAATTGCATTGTCTACTGGCATCACAAGTGACTATTTCTAGTCCATTCCCCCCCTTTTTCTGTGTATTTTAGAATCTTTGCCTCAGCTTTCTTTGATTAACACTTTCAACAAGAAGAAATGTTTTTCAATTAAAAAAATGCTATTTAAGCCATGAGAATTTTCTCTGCCTTCTGCTTCTGCACATCCTATAGATTTCTCTTCCCACATCCTCTACACCTTTGTATTCACCTTTCTGTGCTTCTGCTGCTCAGTCTGTATACTAGTGTGATCTCATCTCTGCTATGTTCTTAGTCATTTCCTCCTGCCCCTTACAATCCCATTTCCCTTCATTCCCTAGATGCCAGCTCTCTATGCAGTAGGCTCCTATTGCCATTTCCACATATACAGTGGGAGGTTACAAATATATACACATATTGATCCAATCAGCTCTTGCGTGGTTGTTCAGCTGCAGAGATCTGTCTCCCATTATTCCACTAAGCTGTGGAATAGAAACCAAATGACATGGGAGAATATGAAGTGTTAGATTGGCATTAGCAAACTAGTCGAAGGTGACACTGTGCATGCCCTGTATGTCCCCAAATGTACAAACGTACTCTCACATCTATTTTAAATTCCTACTAATTTTGGAGACCAAGGATGTTACTCTCAATAAACAATGTGCTTGGAAAATATAATTTTTGTAGTCTTTTGTTTTTTTGTAGTCTTTGTAGTCTTGCTGGTTTAGTGAAAAGGGCTCAGTTACCCTAAATTATTTCCTGAGTTGCATTTTCATTAAGATGCCCAGATTGTCTTGGATATGAGGCAGGTTCCCAGGAATTAAAGATTAACACCACCAGGGTTTCCCTGGAGATTTCAGAACATGAAAGGGCAAATTGCTGGTGCACAGAAGGCAAACTCCTGTTATGGCAACATGTGCACAGCTGTTATGAAGGGAGGCAAAGCCTTGCAAAGTGAGGTCAATAAACCAGACAGTAAATCAAGTTTATGAAAGTCGTGACTGGTGGGACTACATTAAAATGTTATCTGGGAAATGTATGACAGCCATGGATGAACTAACTTTTGTCACAGGAAGGCGGGTGGGAGCAGATCCATTTAGCCTGTTGAGAGGCAGGGTAGAAACACTGAATATTGACACTTTGGGAACTGTCTATGGACTAAATGACAGTGAGAGTCAAAGGCAAAACAATGTGTGGTGGAACACACACAAGGCTCTGTTGAAAAGTTCTTATGTGGCATAAATGGAAATGAAATTTTGCAAGGCGGCTTGCCCTTCTGGAGAACCTACTTTTTTTTTTTTTTCTCTTGTGTTTTACACTTTCGAGAGCTCATAGTGAGTTTTGTAACTAACTTACTCAGTGAGAAGCAATATTCTTTTTTTTCAACACAGAGAGCAGGTGATATTAAGACAGGATGCTGAGCATGGTGGCAGGGAAGTTAATTTTGTTGAATCGTTATACCAACTTGCACATACGGCTTTCAGAATTAGCTCCAGTGAGCATAATATTTCTGTTTCGAAGTTAAATTTTCAGTCAGCTCAATTTGCAATAATTAATGGATAAAAAGATAAATAATAAAGTTACTAAGCCCAATTATTCTCTTTATGAACACTGTAAACAGGCCTGAAATCTGGTAACCCAATACGGTGATTTACTTGGAAAGTAAGCAGGCAGCTGGCTGGTTTATCAGAAACAAATGATCCTTCCCCTGTACTCACTAACTCCCTCTGAAGGCTGTGACTGCTGCTGTTTTGCAGTGAGATACTCTGAATACAATGAACAAAGTGTTAACTGGCGGTGTTCCAAGCACACATAGTAGTGGCTTTCCTGTGACCTAACTATGCACTATGTGAGGCAGTGTTTTTAAGGAGCAGCAATGACTTTTATTAAGCCGATATAATTGGAAAACCAGGCAAGTTTTCTTCAATTCTAGAATAAAAGTAATCGCTAAAGCTAAACACAGGTTGAGAACAATTGCTGCTAATTTAATTTTCAAACCTCTGTAAGATTCTTTGTTTGAAACTGTCTTAATATTTACAGATCCCTAATAGAGAGTTAATTTAAGCTTTGAGTTTGAGTGTCTGCCTGATTTTTCTGCATGCAACAGTTTTGCTGCCTGGCAGCTGTTTTAATCTGAAGGCATTACTAGTACATGTGACAGGCTGTTTTATAAAGACCACCTACTGTACAGCACTTAAAGTATAAAATATACTCATCTGACACAAGAATAGTGTGGTTCCAACCCAAAAGAACTCGGGCATCTTCAAAACTTATTCTTTACAGCCTATGGCTATAAGTAAGCTGCCTTTGTTAGCTGAGGTTGAGTTCAGGCTTGTTCTCCAAGCTGAGTGCTATGGAAAACTAGAGAAATCTACAGAAACAAGACCAAACTGGAAGGAGCACAAATTAGAAGAAAAGGAAGGATGTGCCAATGAGCTCTGTAACCTGTTTCTTCCCCAGAGGGTACCCGAAGCGCACTACCATGGAGAGTTCACTCCTCTGCTAATACTGAAATTTCAAAGACGTTATGAGATGCCCTCAGCTACCAGAGCTGCCTTCTAAAGCAAAGGAGTCATCCATCCTAACAGCATTAACACTAATAGATCCAGCCCAAGCTCTTTGATCACAGAATAACAGACCAAAATATTACTCTGAGTGGCGCCAGTTCCATCCTGCGCTTCAAGGGAACAGCAAAGCACCGTTATTTGAATTACACATTTGGTCCCCAGGCCACATTAAGCCCTTAAAAAAGCCTCTCAAACTTCATATCCCCTAAATGTAGCAGATTAAATAAAGAGAAACATGAAGGACAGGTGAAAGGAAAGAGCTCTACCAAATGAGAAAAGACTTACTAGTCTTTGTTTCTCCTGAGAACGTTGTCTGCCAGGTCAGTATAAAACACTGGTGTTCAAACACAGATCTGCTTGTTCAGACAGTACAACAGTGCTTAGCTAACAGATGCTGCTGAATGTAAAAGGACACTGTTGTCTGTAGGATCTGCATGCTCCAACAGTATCTAGCTATTAAAATCAAATTATAGAATCTGGAAGAACCAAACTTCATGTAGTAACATCTGTAGGATCCAGAAGTGAGGCAAGAGCCATTTATAATCATCCTGCTTCTTCTAAGTGCTATATCGTGTTACACCAAGATTTTCTGTAGATGCTCCAAGCACAAGGAAACAACAAAAACAAAGGAGAAAGGAGGCAGCAGAACTTAAAAAAACACATTCAGCAACATCCACCCTTTACACCAACCACTGTTACATACAGACTCACTCACCTTCCCCATCTCTCCTGAGTCAAAGACTAAATCAGATTCAGCCAGAAGGTGGCCTAATTAGATAGCTTTTATATTCAAGGTAACACCACCTGGAGTCATTAACACTATGAATTACAGGAGTTCTCTCATGACAGCACTACAGTGTTTGTTGAACAGGAGGAGGTAGAGCTGAGTGTTTTTAGAAATTAAGACAGAAGGAATCAGAAGAGCATAGGAGACTTCTGGGATTGCACCTCAGTGGGCTTTATGAAGCAAAGTTATGTATTACAAATAAGAGGGTGGCTTAGACAACAGAAACCATCACTGTGGATAGAGTTTATACTTTATGGAATCAGCATGAAGTTTTAGGGTCTAAATGTGCCTTTGTTTTCAAAACATGGAGCTATTTAATATTTTTAATACCAAACAACACTGTTGTTTGGATAACTTAGGTGCTCAGGCCATGTGTAACTCCTCTCTTCTCATTTCTATGAAGAATCTCCAGAATGACGCTGGGGCACAGAAGACAGACACAAAATCTTTGCCTGTTATTACTGCTCAGAGGTACGGAAGCACTAAGATGTTGCACAGCAAACCCCTCAGCAGGGACTGATGATACAGAGTGGCCAACTTGAAGCACCAATCAAGCCATTATTCAAAAACATCCTTGCAAGGAGTGTTACTCACAAAGAGCTTATACAAAGAGCAACTGTCAGAAGTTTGATACCTGATAGATGCACAGGTTAGCCACTCATATGTGAAGCAGGTATAAACTAGAAAATTGAGGTAGATACAGGACAGCACCAGGAAAAAGAGAAAGGAACAAATATAGGAATGTGTCTGAGGATGGAAATACCTAGCCGAATTACTTTAAGCGGTGTTTTTAATTAGAAAACCAACACTTTCAACATTAAGTTAACTTTTTTTCACAGAACATTAATGTTCCTGGAGATGACATTGAGTCTAAGCTCTTCAGCCTGTCCATCTTAGGACACAGTGGTGAGATAAAGAATGAGTCCAGAAGTGGATTTGGAGAAAAAATGAGTCTTTTTCAGCATTACCAGGCTTCCCACACAGTAAATGATGTTGTTGTTTCAAAAATTATTTTTAAAGAAAATGGTACAAATTAGCTCTTTTGGTATTTGTGGTTTTATTCTGTTTCCCTTTGTATCTCCACTGCTAAGTGTTATATAGTTTGAAATAAATAATAGCCAGCTCTACCTTGTTTGCCAGAGGTATTACAAAGCACAGAAGGGTTGTCATGGAGACAGAAATTCCTAAGTGAAGCAATTGAATCCCTAAAATATTTAAGCAACACTTACTCTGCAGGACAAACATGAAGTAGAATATCTGTGACAAGAAACTAGGTTGGAATTTCTGATGTTGAAATTGAAAAAGAAAATAAACCAAACCCCATCTCAGGAAATAAAACCTCGAATGGCTGCTAGGTGGGCTTAAGAGAAAAAAATGTGCATGGCTACTTTCATGTCTACACAAGGATATGTCAACTCATTAAAAAAAAAAAAAAAAAGAAAAAAAAAAAAGGCATAGCTACAGTTGTGTTTTTCACCTTCTTCCTGGCTGAATTGGTGCAAGGTGTCTTCTGATGAAGAAAGCAGGTTTCTCTGGGTGGTTCAAACCATCAAGAAGAATGAACTGTATTTTCATTCTGTCTGCCATTTCTTTTTGAGTAACTGCTTAATCTGCAGAGTTGACACCGGGGGTCAGTGATACATAAAGGCATAGGTGCCTTGAGAGAGGACACTAAAGAGGTAGTTCAGACCTACAGAAATCTAATTCCTACCTAATGTTGTTTTAACACTAACCCTTCTCAGACCTGAAATAATACAAGGGGCAGCTGCCAAAGGCAATCTGTTGATTGCCTTTTCCACCACATTTAATCAAGATAGCTTTGACCTGGTAATTACATTTACAAGCAAAAGGGATGTGTTTTGTGGGATAAAAATTGGATAGGTAAACTGAAAGTGTACCCACCAAATTGTCTGTGTCCAGCTCTGCTGGGAGGTACTAGCAAATTAATTTTGATGAGGTTTTCAGTCCTTCCCATTACTCCTGGCCTTTATTGCTCCTTTCTGACAGATTTCTTTTTCTCCTCTCTTATCATCTATCATATCATCTAGTCATTTCCTCTCTATGCATTGCACTAAGCAGTAAGGGGAGAATAAGAGTTGGAAGAAAGGAGAAAACACTGGCTGAAAACAAGAAAGCAGAAATGGAAATATGAACAGATGTCTCAAGCAAAACTCCCATGGACCTTTGCTGGGATATCTGCCCAATTAAGGGAGCGTGGGGAGGGCAGGAAAAGGCCTAGAGAGATCTTTAAAATATTGCAGAGCTTGTAGTTAATTCAGATCAAGTGTTCCTGGGGACAGTTTGTGGTAATGAGGAGAATGTACTGAAGGTGTAGGAGTGACACATATTTTTTGCAATATCGCTGCTTTCCCAGGCTCTCTTGAGTCTGTCATTTTGAACACTCCATGTTTTAATTCTCAGGAGAACACTGATTGGAGAATGAAAAGTTTTGGTGTGAGACAATTTATGGCAGGCCAAATACTGCAAATGTATCCATTTGGCCTAAAAATAAATCTCCCACTGATTACACAACTTCCTAAAGTTATAGATAAAGGAGCACTGCACTCCCTGAAAATTCTGGATGGTTAGAGGGCTGCAGCTCTGGCAGCTAATATCCACAGCATGCATATTGTAAATGCCTCACCACCTCCTGTTGCTAGCTGACAGAGAAAAAGAGGAGATGAGCAGTAGGTAAAGGTTCCTTCTCTGATAACTGGCCTACTCCCACACAAACCGTTGATAGCTGATACTTGTCACCCAGTGCAGGGGAAAATGGGACCCTGAACGTGCCACACCACAGCACCACCACAGTAGGTCTGCGTCTCCTAATCCTGGCTTCCTGATTCCTCTCCCTTTTGCAGCCAGCTCCAGTGGTTGTCTCATGCAGCTCAGGGAACTGACTGGCTTTTTAAAGCACTAACCTCTGTATATGTGCAGATTAAATGCAAGGATCCACTTCATAAGCCATGGGCAATGCGGCTTCAGGGAAACTAGTGACTTCACCAGTATCACTGTTATGGGTTCTCCGGGCTACTCAGTCTAGAGTAATCAGGGTGCACTGTCTTCTGGGTCCAAAGGCTGCCTTCCCCCACACACTCCTGATGCTATTCTTGCACCCTGGGGGCTGCTCAACAGACCAGCAGGATCAGCCTGTTTACCATCAGCCTTTACTCCATGAGATTAATTTGAGTAGTTGCTGTGAGGGTGATGCACCTCTGTCTTTGGGACATGCAGCACACACAAGCCACTACACTCAGAATCAGGGACTGGATTTCACAACTCACATGAGTTTCTGCCGTCCACCCAGTCTTAAAGCTGATGGAGCTCTTGGGCAGGGTCACACTTTTACTGAGCTAGCCTTAGCACAAAGATGGCACTAATTAGGCAGTTATGCTTTCAGTTGGTTATCCAGCTCCCAGAAAGCACTGCCTTCTCCTCCACACATGCAAACATTGTAATTTTTGTATTATGCTGAATCAGTAATGGATCGTTCGGTAATCATTTGTTAACAGCAGAGCATAGCATCTCATCTCTGCACCTTCAGAAACACTTAAGAGATGATTAAAAAGCCCCAAGCCCTCAGAAATATCAGAGTCTGGGAATCCCATTGTTTTAAATGAAACTAAAACCCAATCATTTCCCTGAAACGGTCAGCTTGTTCTGGATGCCTGTTTAAATCAAATACAGATATGCCCTATTCTTTCTGTAGAGCCATTTGCCCACTCAGAGACAAAGGAAGGGACATTGCAACATAAGTGCAGGCACATCTCCACATAAAACAAACCCCACACCCAGGTCTGTGATCAGTTGGGTGTCCCAGGGGTTGAGGAGGTATTTTAACAATGCTGCAGCTTATTGGAAGAGAAAGAAGGGTTGGAAGTGGAGAAGGCATGAGGGGCAGAAAAAGGTGAACAGATTTTTCATTATAAGGATGACATTTACAAATACCATTCCCTTTGGGTGAGGTTATATTTAAGCTAGACAGCTCAAACAATATTAAAACTGAGATGAGGCTGTATTTCTGAAGTGCTTTTCTTCTGAGGAACCTGAAGCACTTTCAGAGAGGCATGAATTAAGCCTCACAGCAGCAGTGTGTACGAAGCAACTGTTTAGTAGATGGGGTATAAAAATGGAAAGAAGTCACGTGAGTGGTTCAAGGGTGTACAGGAAGTCTGTGGCACAGCACAGAAATAGGATCCAGACCTCTTGACTCCTAGACTTGTATTTTAACCACAAACTCATCCTTATTCCCTTAAATATTCAAGAAGTTGAAAGCTACACAGCATCAACAAGTCAAAGATCTGAACAACACTTGCCTCAGATTTTCTAAGTATATACCTAGAATAGTACATGTGTAGACAGGAAAAGATAATTACCTGGGACAATACATAGTAAGTGTAGTATGAATAGCAAATTTGTTTTCTTCCTTGGTGTGCTGCTGGAGTAGGACTCCCTGAGATCATTCTTGTTCCCAGCTGGGAAAGGATTTCAGGAAACAGAGTTGGGAGAGGACAGTTAGTACATGTTTGTTGATCTGTACCTTCTTACTTCAATCAATGAGTATTTAGAAGAAAAATAAATAAATATGCATAAGTGTTTTGTGCTCTGATAAAGATGACACTACAAGGAGAATGCAGGAGCAAAGTATGAACTTTTTTGTCTGTAAAAACAAACCCTGTTTCTACAGGGTTCAAAAAGAGATGTTAAATTATAACAGAAAGGAACAACAAATAAGCCTGGAAAGATTGTTGCTTATTACCATGGTTGAATGGAAGCATGGCAGCAAATATTGCCTCTTTCTGAAATGCAATTCTTCAGTGTTAAACAGCAAAGGCTACTCTCAAGAGAGATTCCTAAAAAGAAAAGTTGCTTGTCTTTTCACCGTTAATGCTTAATATGTGTCTTCTGAGTTCAATTCACCCAGAATTAATCATCATACAAAGAATACAAATTTAGACAAGTCTATCCTTCTTTTCTGACTCAGGAAAAGAGTTTTCCAGTGTTTGATCATTGTGCAGATTTGTGTGAGACTGGCTATTTACTTTTGGTCTGAAACAACACCCTTCACAGAGACTGGTATGTCCTCTTTACTGAGCTATCTTTGAATTCCAAGACACAGCTGCATCTCCAGTACTGTTAGCTTGGTTGGAAGTCTCAAAACCAGCGAGAGACAGAAAACATTTGCCTTCCCTAAGTGGTTGGTCTTGGGTGAGGACTAGTAGCAGTGAATTAAAAGGAAGAGAAAAAGGTGAGACCTCTTGCTTTCCTTTTTGATTTTGTTTTGTTTTCTAGTTCTGGTATTTAAGGCCTATTTGTCTGAACACATGTGTGTTTTGGGTCCCAATTTCTAGCCTCACTGTTTTAGTCATACTTTAAAAAAACACATAATAAATTGCTTTTAATTGACCAGCTCCCTTAGTGAGCAGCATTGCACTCAGCAATTGACACGCCAAATTAAACAAGACATCAATACTTCAAAAGCTGCACTCCAGCTCAGGGATAGGCAGAAAAAAGCTAATTTCTGGGCAGGTCCTTGGACCTAGAAGAACTGCTTTTCATACAAGGGTAAAGACAGACCTGCTTTTTGCCTTATTCCAAAGGAAAGGAGACCTGCAGTGGGGCTGTTGTGGGACTCCAGTCCAAGCATATCATCTGGATGCCAGCCTCCCTTCCCACACTGAATCAGTTCCTCGTTTGGTCCATACATATATACAAGAAGAAATGGACCAACATTTCCTTCTATGCAAAGGGAAGAGAATCAGCACAAGACCAAGCTACCAGAACAGCCATATCCATTATAGATCTCCTTAAAGCAGAATTGCCACCCTTCATTAAGCCATGGTCATTAGTTGTTACTGTTGCTGAGTTTATATTGCTTCATTGAGGTTTTGTAGTTAACAGGAACCCAATATCTAAGTATTTGCTGGGGGATGGGTTAGATTAATTTTCAAATCAGAACTAATCTATGCTAAGCAGACAGGCAGTCAAGGATCATTTATATTAAAGAGAAAATGCACAGGTAGATAGATACCTTCAGGTAGCAGCCAACAAAATGAAAACTCATGCATTACTTCTGAAATTTTATCCCTTTCCAAAGCTCCATCCTGGCACTACACTGTGTGATTTGATGGCTGTAGCCTAGTTACCCTTACTCTGTGGGCTGCAGGATAGAAAATAGTGCATTTTTACTTCTCAGAGTCATTTATATCTTCAAGCTTGATGCTCATTATAGTCCTGCAAGCAGATGAACCTCTGAGCTAGGATCCCTGGCAGACTAGTGGCAACACTAATTACTGGATTTACTAATTAGGTGTTACAGCAACCTGATAGAGGTATCTTGTACACAGAAGTAATCTGCCCAGATAGCCAACATGGAGTTGAATTTTTGTACAAAACTCGTTGCAAACCTGAAACAAAGTTTTTGTCTTATGTTATCTGTTTTTAATTAGGAAAAATACAATACAGGCCAGGTTTTCTGAAAAGCATGTATTTGTCTCTATCTTATAGACAGAATTATGTTGCTCCAAAACGGACTAGAATTGAACTGACAATAAGAAAGAGACTAAAGACATACAAAGAATGGTCTATGTTCACAGCATTAAAGGGTGTGTTCTTTGCTGTTGTGGTGCTGTGACTCAAATGACTAAGGTTCTGAAAAGTCAAAGGGACTCTCTTGGTGCACTTGCACCAAGAGAATGTTGGTATTGTAGCATGATACATCAGTATACTCAGAGATACCACCCAATAGTGAGAAAAGGTCACACTGTATCTGATTCAAAACTGGTAGAAAATAGTGCTTTGAAGATGACCTCTGCACTTGGCAGGAGGGGCCGAGTGAGTATGTAGAAGACAACAGCACTCTGACAGGCATTCATTCCTCTGTTGTGGTTTGGTTGTCCCTCAAGTGGTTCTTTGGCATAGTACCAAAAAGATAGGAAAAACTGGGATCACTTCCTGTGGGATTTTTATTTTTCACCTTAGTAGCACAATGCCATTGTTTATAAAGACTTCTGATTAATCAGCTTTGTAGGCAAATGATTTTCATTTATGCTTTGATAATTTAACAATCATTTTAATCACATCAGTCACAAAGAAAAATTTTCCTTGATACCGCCATTGGGCAATATTGTTTCCAATATTTCCAGAAGAAATATTGCAGAATAGCTAAAATACATTTGCTACCTATGGTTATCTTGATGTGTCCTATTACTTATATTGCAATCATGTCTAAGTGACCTGGTACATATTGTGTTCCTCTGGGCTGGCCAGTTTTTGACACAGAATGATCCTTGCCTGAAGGGTTCTGAGAAATGGAAGAAGAGTGGCGAAGATCACTGAGACTTTCAGCCCCAGCTCCTCAGACTTTTCCTTACCATGAAGTGACACAGCAGTGTTTTCCTCTGTTACCATGGCATTCTGCAAACAACTCCAGCACACTAACTAGAAATTAAGTGGGCAAAGCTCTAAAAGTCTGGCAGTTTGAATAAACATCTGTGAGACTCTGGCTGGACTTGGGGACAGGCTGTCCTTTGCAGCAGAAACCACAGAAATTGGTAGAGACACATTCCTTTTCAAAGGGCCTCTGCAGAGTCTAAAGGAAAGAGTATGAGACAAATAAGATTTATAACCAGAAAAGGAGACAGGCTGGGCAATAGGTGGAAAAAGTATCCCATGGTGGGGAATCCTGTACAGCACAGAAAGGTAGAGGAATTAAAAAACAAAGAGATGAATGGAGAAGACTGGAGAGAGAGGTGATCTCTCTTCCACAAAGAAGAGCAGAATGCATGTTATATTGCAATGAGAACTGCAGTGCCTTATGTATCATGTGTGATCACACCATCATAGGCATCTTCCTAAGGAACCTCTCGGAAAGCTTCAAGGCCAGTGGTCTTGGAGAAGGGAAAGTTCTCCTGAAAGATATTACAAGCTGCAAGAGAAGCAGGGGCCACAGAACTGTGGCCACAAGCTGAAGATACTACTGATCTGCAATCTGGACAAAATTTAAGATTTCATTTAGGAAACCACTGGGGGCACAAAGAGGTGGAGTGAAGCCTGCTAGAATATTAAATCATAAAAAGCCAGGGTTATCTGACTTTCCCAATGCCATTCTAATTTCTACTCCTAAAGTTTCCTATCACATGTTATGTAAGTATTCAGTCAGTCTCTTGAGCTGAGATGGGCTTTTTTTTTTTTCCTGAATGAGCAGTACATATATATATATAAGACATATGTTACTTCAGGTAATGTCTGCCTTCCCAGTTAGAAGTGCTGTTCAGAAAAGACACCTAGTGATGGTGGGACCATTGGTCTGCCTCCTGTCCTGAGCGATTTGGCTGAATGCAGCAATCACAGAATCACAGAATGATATGGGGTCTGGAGATCATCTAGTCCAACATCCCATGTCAGATGTCTTGCATCTGTGTGTTCCCATTCTTGTGCTATTATGCACACATCCCTGTTTCAGCTGAGGCTTCAAGCAGAAATATCTCCAAATACCAACAACAGCTGTTTTGTTGGATTTTATGGAACTGTAACCCAGAAGTACCGCAAATCTTTAAATAAAGCTTTTTCCCCTAAAATAAACTTTCACATGCATGAGCCCCATGAACAAGAAATGTCTGACAAGCAAGCTTGCCTTTTTGATATGTGCCACTTGCCATTTGATTTATAATGAATATGTGATAACTTGCTGAATATCAGAGTAACTCATGATAATATTAATACATGACTTTGTAGTAAAAAAATGTATAATTTCATTGGAGAGCCACTATCAACCCAACCACATATTTTAGCAGGGCTTCATTCCCTGGATAGATTGTTCTTGAATAAAAAAATTCTGAAACTGAGATGAGTCCTTACTAAAAACTTTAATGCATCTGAAAAGCCAGTGAGCAAGCGCTATGATGCTCAAAACTACGTGTGGTGTGTAGTATGTTAATTTTACCAGTCAAGAACCTCCTTTTACGTGAAGTATTTCAAAGAAAACCAGGTCATTTGTTCCACAGGTGGCAGGATGCTGCGTGCAGATATTCTCCCTATATTTATGATCTTACAGTAAGGTGAAAGAGATTTCACTTAGCAAAGTTTCATGAAGTTTTACAAGCGCCATATCTACTTACTGTTACATACTTTCCAATGGCTATAGAAAAAGGGGCATGAGGGGATCATGATCCTAAGCAGGATTTGTACACCATCTAAGCCATTCGAGATGGATGTTTAACTAGTTAAAAGCCTCCACCAGTAGAGATGGAAACCTCTGGCATGTCTGCTGCTCTGCTTGGGTACTCTTTCTTTTAGAAAGCTTTTCCCAATGCTAAAGTCTCACTTGCTGCAGTGCAATCCCATCACTTTGCCTTGCCTATGACAAGCATGGGGGACACGTGATTTCCTTCCTCTTTGAAGCAGCCTTTTTACATGTTTAATGACTGCTGTTCTCCACACAGTCCCCCCCTTCTCTGAGTGAACATGCACCCTTCAATCCTTTCCAGACTTCTGGTTGACATTATTGCACTCCTCTCACCTCGGCACAGCTGGGCACAGCTTTCTGGCTACACAGTGCCCCAGTCACCCCTTGCTACTCCAGCTAAGGCTGAGGCCTGTTCCCTTTAGGGAATTTGCTCAGGATGGGGCACCAAGCTGAGGGACGACTTCACATTGGTTTCCGTCCAGTGTCCCAGTTTGTGCAGTGTTGTGTCTTCCCTTTGCATGATATCAGTGATTTGTATTTAGCCCGTGATCCATGAATAGGTCTTCACAAATCTTTTTTTTCTGAGCTGCTACCTCACCTGTTGTTCCTCACTGCATACTCATACTGCAGACTGCTCCAGCGTAGCTAGTGAACCTTGTCCTTCATCATTTCCGTGTAAGACCAGTTCTACAGTTTGTTTAGTTTTACTGTTAGAATCCTATCCCCCAACATGCCTGCAGTTCCTCCCAGACAGGGCTGTGTGCAGATTTTAAAAGCATTCATCACCCAAGTTACTAATGAAAATAATGAACAGTGCCAGGCCAGACCAGACTCCTGGGCAACTCAGAGCTGAGGACCTCAGTTTATCTTTCTATTTTGACAGCAAATTGTCTGTAACTACTGAGCCTTGTTTACAGTTGGTTTGATACCCACTTTTCACCTGGCCATATTTCTCCTCCCTTCTTACGTAAAGCTCTGCCAAAGCCTTATGAAAATGAAGATATATAGCATTTACTGCTTCTTACTGTCATCATGGTAAGGATTACCTCATCAGATGGTAAAATTAGATGGTTTGACACAGTCTGTTCTCCAGAAAGCCATGGGTTTTTTCCTCTAGGTACTTATGAATAATGGCTTCAGCATTTTTTCCAGTATTTTTGCAGGAACTGAAATAAGCTGATCTCTCTATAATCCTCTGACCCTTTTTATTTTTTCCCTTTTTAAAAGAGAAGTATTACATTTGCCCTCTTCCCTTCTTTAAGATCTTGCCTTTCTTAAGAGAACCACAAAACATTCTGAACTTATATCAGGAAATTCTCCAAGTATTCTGGGCTATAATTCATCACGGCCAGTTTATTTACATATAGTTGACTTCTTTAAGCCCTTTCCAACTCTTTCCTTATCCTAGGTGCTGATCATATTGGTTTTTGCATCATTTTGCTGTGGTGTCAGTTGTATTGATTACCTGCCTTCAGCTGGCTCCAGTAGCCCAGGAGACAAAAACCATCACTTGGCTTTCTCATTAACATTTCCCCTTTCTGTTCAGTAATTAGCCATTTGCCTGGGATTTGTTTTACACTGAGTGTACCTGCAGAATTGTTTCTTGTTACCCTTTAGAGAATTTGCTTGTTACCTCATTTTGTGGTCTTGCTTTTGCATTTCAATCCTATATGCTATTCCCGTGTTTGTATACTCATCATCAACAATCCTCTAGTTTCTTAATATCTATCTTCACTTTCTTAGCAGGCTTTTCCTTACATTTGCCCAGAGCAGGATCTTCCCAATCAAATCTCTGAATGTTTTAAGATATGCCTTCTTGAAGTCTATGCTCTTTATTTTGCTGCCTTCCTTCTCCTTCAGTTTCCGAAGGAAGACCACAGAAGCTGTAAGCAGTTACCTTCTCTGAAAATAAGACTTTAACTGTGTTTTTACTATTTTGATCACAAGGCCAGAATTTTAACTGTACAGCGAACAGCTCTAGGCCTTCTGTTTCTTCAGCATTGTTGTAGAGACGTTTTCTGCCAGACTGCTTTACAGTGCGGATGCCTCTCAAACTTTCTTATCTGTGCGTGGTATCAGATGCAAGCAGCACAGAGTGCTTTGTGAAATTTTTCAAAAACTGGCAGCATCTCCAGCTGCTAAAGTCTCTTGTGCTTCTAGTTCCCATCAGGAGAAAACAGTCTCATATCATCAGGGTTTTCACAAATGCTACAGAGACAGCTGATTGCATCACACCCAGACACATTTGGTCTTGCTGAGAAAGATACAACTGTCTCCATGGGATTTTAGCTACACCTGTTAGTGTGTTTATCCAGGTATAAATCACCAATGCCAATTGCCCACAGTGTAGCACAGCCATATCTTTCTGAAATTGTATTCCATTTGAACACATCTACTACGTAATAGCAAAGACGTCTTTGGAAATTTAGATGTCAAACTAGAGAAGACTTTTGTGTGTGCTCTGTGGTGAGTGGGCACACTTAGAAGTCTTTAGACTGTATGTTTTCAAGACCCAAACTTAGCATATTTTTCAAGTTCTGAGCCGTTTGGACTAGAAACCGATCTAAAGCCTTTCAGCTGGTTCCTACACCTACAAGGTGTGAGATGATATGCCTGGAAGTCATCCAAATTCATCCCATGTCTGTCTTACTTGAACAATAGTGATGCTGACGGAGCAACCACAAATGAAATAACAAATCAACAAGCTAATCTACATCCTTCCAGCATCACTTCCTAAACTGTGATGTAACCACACAAGCACACCACAGACACAGCTTGTCTTGCACAAAACCTGGGTACTTGCAAACATTAGGGAGTGTAGACCTCAAGTTAAAATTTACAGCTTTACATTAACTGAAGCACACATACACCTCTTGCCTTGCTTTTATATTCTGTCCAGAACTAGAAGCAGGAGTTATTCCAAGGAAAGAAAGAAAAAGAAAAAGAGAAAGAAAAAGAAAAAGAAAAAGAAAAAGAAAAAGAAAAAGAAAAAGAAAAAGAAAAAGAAAAAGAAAAAGAAAAAGAAAAAGAAAAAGAAAAAGCTTTATAACATTTCTGACTGGGATGGAATACAACAGAAATAAAAATGTGGGGAGACAGCCTTCTCACATGGTCTGCAGTCTAGGTTTACCAGTTTAGCAGAAATTAACAGGTCAGGTAATGAGTCGGTATGAAATCCATGGCAAAACTCACACTGAATTTTCTGGGGCCAGGATTTCAGTCTGGCCAAACTGTGTCCAAATGCTGTCCTTTTTTAAAAAGCAGCAAATATCACATGTCATTTTTGACAGGAATGTATTCATATTCAGACAAACTAGATTTTTTTGGGGCAAGGAAATATCCATGGGGTGACTTTGCTGTCAGGTCAAAATCAAAATGGGCACTGGGTGACACCACGTGTGAAAGGATGGACAAAGGAATACTCTACAGTGCAGGCAGATAGTAGTCAAGTAGGGTGCTCGGTGGAGCTATGGATTTTGGCATGAGAGCCCATGACTCCCTAGATTTACAAGAATTATGTTATTTTCATCAAGATGCAATGAGCTCAAATGCATCTCAGCAGCAGCAGAATTTTCCCTGTTGTGCTGATTATCAGAAGCTGGTGCTGTTTGGAAGAGATGAGCTGGGTTTTCTGGAACTCACACCCAGCCACAGCACTTGGTATGCAGATGGTTTGCTCTCTCCCAGTTGCGTAGTGCACAATCACTGCTATCCTTCAGTGGATGGGACAATAAGAAACAGGCATTCCTAGCATGGGAGCAACCTAGGTCTTGACTGTGGAGTTGTTCCTTCTGCTTTGAAATTTATCCTGTTGTCTTAAACGTAAAACAATACTGCTTCAGCTGATTACAGCTGAACAATATACACCACCTTAGACTTGTGTACGGTGTGTGCTCTTCTCACTTCCTGCCAGTGCTTACAGCCAGGCGGCAGCAAGAATTCAAGGGGTCCTGTGCTGTCCCTTGCTCTCCACACCTTTGTAGGCTTCTGCCTGTTCAGAACTGACACTGGCTCTAGTGCTCTTCAGTTCGACACATTATTTTAAGCTAATGATCAAATGAGAACTAGCATAGCCTGTCCCCAGGGATGAAAGGAAGAGCCAAGAGCAGATGTTGAAATATTGAAGTGATGATGTCAGTTAAACCTCTTTGCAAAACAGTCGAGTGGAAAGGCTGAAAAGGAAGGTTGCACTTCTCCTCCAACACAGGTCAAATAAAGAGCTAAGCACATTGCAGTACTACTAGAGATTGTGCTTTTTCAAATAGTTTTCCTGATATAATCAAAGATATTTACATTCTTTATAGAGGTTTTCTGCCCTCACACTGTTAATCCCCTCTAGGCATTCAGAAAAAGAGGAATCTATTTCTACAAGCTTGATTAGTGCAATCCAATTTTCCCAGGCCCAGGTCTGAATGAATTGTTAATGGCAAAAAGTGATATGTTTAACTTAGTCCAATTTTTCCTACTTATTACTTTACCAGCACATCGTCCTGACTTCTGTGTTTGCAGGATTAATTGTAAATATTCACCAAACAGATTACACTAATACATTTCAATTGATGAGTTGATTTGCATACTGTGAAAATGCATGTCTGTGAAAATACCCAATTTATTTTTTATCCCCAAGGGTACATGGCTGGTTGTCTAATTCATATGCCAGCATTTCTGACAGAGAAGCTAAATCTTTTAAATTTGGAGAATAATCATGGAAGCATATCAGTTACTGAAGAGATAATAATGCCCCTGTATGATGATCTTCCAGATTAATATTAATCTGTGTTAAAAAATATTTACAAATTGTATAGGACTCACAAATAAACTGTTAAACTAACACCCTAAATAAACATGATCCCTGGAAACCAGGAGTAAGATCTAATCATGGGAATAGCCATGAATCACTTCCTTCTAGTTCCAAAAGCCCTGCTGCTAATCTGCCTTTTATCCTCCAGGGCTGCTCTGTGAAAACCTCCAAGGATATTACATATGATACAAAACCCACAAGCAACTTACCGTGGAAATTTGACTAATATTAACTAAGGGAAAATTGACTGAAGAGGCAAAATGTTATATAGAATAATTTATTTGTAAAAAAAATTACAAAATTACTTCCAATTATGAAAGGAGGATTGAATTAATGACTGTCTTTTGGATATGCCACAGACACTTTGGAGGCTTGTGAGAGTATTTCTTAATAGAAAGTGTGTGCAAGTACCTTAAAACGTAGAATAAAGGCTAATGCAGTCATCAACAGTAATCTGCTGAAGCCAAGGAAAAATGACACCAGGAAACTTCATGTTTCTAAGGTATAAAAGAATTCAGAAATATAATCACAAGCTCCATTTTATCATAAAACCTTACTAGATTTGGCTACAAAAGTGTACCTTAATTTTTATGGACTCTCAGACTGTCCTGAAATCAGCAACATCAGAGTTTTTACATTGCTTTTAATAACCTCCAAAGCTTAGTGAGACATTAAAATTTGATTGTATTTTAATATCATCTGAAAGATTATCCAGACAGTTCCAATAAGCGATACATAGCAGGACCTCTTCAGGTCAAACTTTGTGCACAGAAAAGAGGAATTTATTCTGGTATTATTAGATAGGAATCCAGATGTATATAAGATAGCAGCAATGTGAAGTGGAAGTCCACATACCTAGCTTTCTACTCCTAGTAGTTGCCTGCTGGCTCAGATACAAGTTTCCTAGGTACTTCTAGCACAAGGTGTTTGGTTATAAGTCAGTTTTGGGATAATCTCTCATTTAAGGGCCAGGTTTAGCCTGTAAGAGCGATACATTCAATGGGCAGTCTGCTGTCTCCCATGAGCCCTTTAGCAGTGGTCATGCAGGTCAGTCGTGCAACATGCAAGCCAAAGGACAGCAAAATGCCTGTTCACATGAACAGGCTGTGTATGTGTCTCTTGTTTCATGTGATGATGGATAAGCCCACGCCATCACATGCCATTTGCATATCTGGGGTAGCAATCCTTGTTGGCTCCATGTCTTAAAATGGGTTAAGGGAGACACCTAAATATTCAGCACCCAAGTGGCCCCCTAACGGACTCTATGGCTTGCACCAGTAGACAGAGGACACCTCTGAAATAAAGCATAGAAATCTTTTTTCTACTTCTTGTGTGGATGTGACTTCTAATAAACCACCGTATGACTTTTTTTCTCCTCCTTTTTAAACCAGCAAGGTTTCCTATCCTCTGAACTCACCAAGATCTTTGTAAACTGCAAAATGGTTATTTTCAATTTCTTATTTAAAGGAATAGTTTAAAGGAATGCTGATACATTGAATAAAAGTAGATTTATTTTCTAAAAAAAAAAGCCATTCTAAAATTAATAAGTACTTGCTACAATTCACATGCACATCCAAGTGAGTAAGCAGATGCTTCCTACTGTGATTTGAAAAGGGCTTCCTACTGTTTTTAGGCACTTTTTCACAGTTAAGAATCAGGAATTTTTGGCCCCTAATTCCTGTGTGGAAATATTTAAAACTCTTCCTAGTATTTTTATGATGTTTTCCTATGCAGCCCAGCACAAACATTTCCAGTGTGCTATGACTCAGTACTTTTTTTTTTTTGAAGTGGCAGAAGTACAATGAAAAGCCTGTTTCTTATAGTATTTTGGCAGAAAACAGCTCCGCGGGCTGGTGTTGGCAACACCACAGTCTAAGAATAGGGCACTTCTTAGGCAGAAAGTTGTTGAATTTGGACATAAGCTAGGTTTGCCTCGGCGTAAAGAAGCCACTGTCTTCAGGGAAAGGAGTAATTTGGAAATGCTTATCCTACAAGTTAGAGTGCGTTAGTGTCTAGCAAAATAATTATTTCCTGTAAGGCCTACTCAGAATGAAGTAATCTCAAAGAACATATTCCACTGCATGAGTGAGGCCTTTGGCCCTCCAAGGGTCACAATATTATGCTAAAAGCAGAATCAGCAACAGCAGCCAAAAACAAGAGGCACCTTGATTCACACAAGCAGGCTTGCCTTTATTCACATACACCCAGCTATATTTATAGGGATAGTTTCTGAGCTGTTTAGCAAAACAGGATGAGCACTCCTTTTCTCACTGAGTGCGACTGTTTTCAGCCACATCTCTCTACATATACTGCTCCAGGCAGTTTTCCAACCTGTCCTTCACAGACACACACAGGTGGGGTTTTTTCTGTCTGGCCAGCTCGAAACAACCTTATTCTTAAAGTAATATAATTTTAATTTTAATTCTGATTAAGTTTTGTTTGATCTGCTATATGTTCAGGAGAGTTCTAAAATCAGTCTTTATCAGTCTTCCAGTTATTCTGCATGGGCGCAACAGCTGGCATTGTATGGAGTGCTTTATTCTGGTTTCAATTGTTCATATCCATGAGTGATGTTTCCTTCCAAGTTTGTGTAAATGGATGGTGCTTCAACATACATGTATCATGCTGGCAGCACTACTGCCATTTTCATAAAATGCAACATTTGGGTGAGACAAAAATTAAAACAGCAATGAGGAAGTGGAAGAGTTAAAGTTTTTAAAACTGGACTTATCATGACAGCCTTAAAACCTAATATTCTGAGCTGAGCCTGGGCTGTCCTGGTTATGCTAAACCCAGTGGAGGTGGAAGTGTTTTTGCTAGCTAAGGCTTTATCCATAAATAGAGGCTATGTAGATTGTTCTCTACAAATAAAAGCAACACAGACAATTCCCTGGAAACCCCAGCTACAGCATTCCCTTACTACGCATAACGTTTGCCAAGTGACTCAAGTGTCTACACTGCCAGTTTGATTTCATTCTTATTTTACCCCAGGGCTCTGGTTTCCTGATTACCCATACTGTTCACGTGCTGCTTTTGGCAGCAATAATTTTGGTCAATTATTTCTCTCCAAAAGGAAATGCTGGTGCAGTTGGCAGACCAGGCAGATCATATTGGATGTGTACCTCCCAGACTTGGACTCCTGCTCTATGAGACTGCAGTTCAGTATGGCCCCAGAAAGCCTTGCTTCCTCAGCAGCCCTCTACACACCCTCAGACCTTGCAGGATGTGTGACACTCCACTTTGCCCTCAGATAAGAAAACACAGCCCTAGCAGACAGAAATCTTGTTGCTGATATTTAGAGATCTATGTAACTTCTCTAGACAAGCTGTAGACAGCCAGTTCTGGAAGCTGTCTTTTTGCACAACACTCAAGTCTATGAATTTGTTTGCTGAAGATCTCTAGGCCTTAAGTTCTTTGGAAGACACCTTCTCTTATTTAAAATTGCTTGTAATATTCCTGCAGTGCTCATTCATATCTTTTGTTTTCAGCAGGATAAAGAAGAGAGAAAGAAGTTATCTCCCTCTTAAAGAATGAGGCATCCTGAACTCCTTCATGTACAGGTCACAACTGCTTTGTTGTCATATCCTTTCACTTGTCTTTACTCACAATTTTCCAACTTTTCCCATGCTCCTCTCCTTAGGAAGGAAAGATCATTCACTGCAGAAATGGAAAAGCTATCCTGGCTCTCTCCAGCTACCTGGCAACAACTCTAAAATAGAGACTGAGAAGAGCTAAGAATTATTTTTTTCAGTGTCAATTTGCTCTACTAGTCCTAAGCATCAGGTCCTCAGCTGAAGTAAACAGGAATATGGTTGTTAGCTTCAATGGCAATATGCAAGGCGCTCACTATCTTTTCTGCCCTAGAGAAACAAGGAGCAGGCAATGCAGTTAACAGAAATTGTTCTCCCTCTAATTTTAATCTGAAAACCCTTTTATCACAGAGCATTTAGCATATACATGCTCACCGGTGGGCTTTATTTCAGGTGTTCCCACCTAAATATGTGGCCACTAATGAAACAGCAGCCATATGTCATATTATAGGCAGGTGATAGATGGAGTTAATCATGCAGCTTTGAGACATTCTCTCTTTACCCATTAATCCATCTCCTTTGAGACTTGTTCCAACAGTCTAAACCAGGAATAGGTATAGCCAGAAGAAACAGCTACAACTTTGAAACTTGGATGAGATTTTCAACTTGAAAAGAGCCAGGAATGTGTGAACTCCTGCCCTTTCCCAACAAACACTAATGAACAGCTTCCAGCATTAAAAATAATCAGCCTGTCAAGGAGATGTTTCTCTCCCCAAATATGGAAGGTTTCCCTCAAATTTGCTCTCAAATTTATATGTGTTTGATGGTGGCATTTACTCTTATATTAATGACACATTCATGGGCTGCTATCTTGAGGGCTGGAAACAAAAATTTATCATCTTTCCAAAAAAGAAAGCTCCCTTTCCATGGTGACATGTCACATAAAGCTCTGGCCCTGGAAGTTTCCTGTGTACCAGACCTCAGTTGTAATGTTTTAAATTACAAAAACGCAACTTAAAATTCCCTCTGAAGGAGTATATTGATTTTCCCTTCTAAATGTGATGCTTGTACTTGTCGTATGAAGCCACCTGGATTTACAAAAAGAATGTTGAGAAAAAGTCTCACGACACCATGAAAATTCATGGGTGTGCAGGGGGAAAAAGACTCAGAAACTTGATCAGACCTTGGAAGTTAGAAAGCACAGGGCTACTTGTAAAGGTTCCTAGCTCTGCCACTAATGCAAGGTGTGTCCTTGGGCATGTCTCTTCCCCTTGCTGTGATTCCATTCTCCATCCATAAAGTGAAGATAGCAGTATGTAACTTTATGAAGTGCTTCAGATAACAAATGCAACATAACTCCTCAGGGTTAGCTTACTGGACATAGTAGAGAATGAATATCATAGATCATTCATTGTCTCTTTAGTTAGAAACAACATGACTATTTGTTTAGCCCTTTCTATCACGCCACTCCTCCACCTCTATAGCAGCTAGCTAAAGCACATTCTTCTTCCACCTGTACCAAGCATGCAGAACACTAATCATAGAAAATTGTTACTTGCAGCAGCAATGGAATAATAAAGATGTTTCAGGACTTGCAGTTGTAGAAAAGATAGCATTTACTCTAGCAGCTGACAACATATGAGCATGCAGAACAAGTAGAGTAAAGCCTACGCAGACTACTCACTCAGGGTCTGCATTGTGATTCTTCACAGTGGGAAAGAAAAAAGGGAGATTCTCTGAGACAACTGTTAAATCTAGTGTTTGTAGTGAGTTGCAGATTAGTCCAGGGACTTAAATGTTAATTCTCTATAGCACTTAAATGAAAATTTTAGTAACCTACTGTTCTCCCATTAGACTGGAATCCTCAGGAATAAGTGAATGACAGTATAGTGTTGCAATTGCTTTTCAAGTCTGCATGTACATTTTTTTTTGCCTGAGAACAGGAGTATGTGCTGGGAACAATTATGTCACTATACAACTTCCAATGATTGAAGGGAGACATTGTTTATTTTTAAATTAGCTTCTAAACTATTTAATCATAACAAATTTGGAATCTCTTCCTTGACTTTAACAGTGGAACACTTGGCTCATATTATGTGGGTCATTACTTCCTCATTCTTTAATATAAGAGGAAACCAGCAGCCTGCTCAGGACTTTTTGGGGACTCTTTTAAAGGTATCCTGATAATCCTCTGAAAAACCATACTAGATCATGTTAGCATTTCTCTAAAACTCAGGACATAGCTCCTGTCAGTACTTGGTGTTCTCACAGTAGGCATGAAAAGGTATGATCAAGTATCTGGGCTGTTATTTTATTTATGTACTGTGATGAGTAAAAAGCCCAAGCCCATAGTCTAGATTCTTGTGTACCCTGAAAACTCATTTATAAACCTCTGATTTACTTCTCTTGGACTGCAATTTCAGCCATTTAGTGATGGGATGCAAACCTTCTTTTTCCCAAACATGATAAAAAGGCATTTTTAGCTCTTTCAGTGCTCTCACAGCTCTAGAAACACTAAAATTATAACATTAGTCTGGGTTTGCATCACTGTGACAGCAAGCAGAGCCTGTCTGCCAGCACACAGACACTCAACAGAAAGAAACACGAATGAAAAACGGGGTAAGAATGGTGCCTGAATTAATGTTACTGCTGGAAATCCTCGCATAATGCTCAGGGTATAGAAGGAGAGATTATTAGAAAGGTGGGAGAATAATGGAAAATTAAGTGTGAGGGCACATCAGGGGACATTTCAGGTGTTTTTTTCCTACGTAAACTTTTGTGTGGTTTGTCCTAAGTGCAAGACAGCTTGCAGAAAGCTATAATACCTTCTTCCCCTACCCTTATGATAACTTTGATAACAGAAAAAAATCAGATGTGGAAAGTGAAAAAGTCAAGTATCTAAGTGATCAGAAGTGAACTGTTTAAATTAGGGCAAGAGCTGTAATTTGGAGGATAGGAGCCATACCCTTGGGAACGCACTGATGATTTGTGCCTTTTTAAAATCCTAGAAAACCAAGAAGTTCAGATGAGCCAAGAGCTATTTTGGGAAAAAAAGGTCCTTCCTTACTCTACAGATCAAAGAGGAAACCACTAGGCAAAGCTAAAATCATGTCTGAAGGACCAGAGGCTCTGGAAAAAGAGATACTGATATCACAGTTCACCAGCACAGAGAGAAACAATACATCACAGCTTGGTCTCTAAGGGCCACAGTGGAGAATTTCTCAGTAGCCCCTCTTCCCTCTCCTCTCTTCCACCAGTCCAGTCCCTGTTTGCAATCAGTGTCTTGGTCTGTCCATACAGACATGAGGAGACAAACAATTACACATGAGGAGCAATAAGGGAGGGAATGCAATAAAAGGGTCCATGGCCACACTGAGGAGTGAGCGCACTGATCCCCCTTGGGTTTGGTTAGCGGTACTCCTAGAGCAGAGTCTCCTCCTGCTCAACCTTTTCCACAATCAGGTTTCTACCTACATGGTGCCCCTTTGCCAGTATACACCAGTGAAATGAATGGCAGAAGCTCACTCTCTGCAATATACTCTGCTAATTCTGTGTGAGGGGAGAATGTACTCCCTACGCATTTCCAGTTCATATCCCAAAAAAAGAAAGGGCCTGACAGCCAGGATGCAGAGTCATGCAGCAGGCTTGATAAACATTGTGTAGATTCCATTGCCTGAGCCAGAAGATGTGACAACAGTGGTTTTCATCTCTAAGACAGGGCCATTCAGCAAAATGATACCAAATTTTGTACCTTTGTTGGGGGATTCTCACTTCAAGTTAAGCTGAGACTATTACATTGATGACTGCGGGTACACTCATATGACTCTAAACAGGTTTCAGGATGTTTATCTAGAAACCACAAAAGTGGGCTAAGAAATATGACTTCCCCACCATCTTTTTTAAGTACAAGGAAATTCCAAAACTTTCAGGATCACAGGCAATTTACACCAATTACAAACCAAAAGACTATCATTAAAATTCCAAGACTGCTCTTAGATTGCATACATTTTTTGATAAAATATGCCCTAAACCTCACATACTAAGGGAAAAGGAAGAACAGTTCATGGCACCTTTTATACAACAGCCCAATTTTCTTGAAAGTCTTCCAGATAAACACCTTTTTCTCTCAAATAAATCACGGATAATGACAGGCATTGATACAGTTAAATATTTCGACATTGGTGGATGAAAGTAAATAGTTAATAATCAGAGTTCCTCACAGCTATAAATGCCATTAACTGGCTCTCACAATCCTGCTGTTTCAAGAGGGGAGGTGACACTGCGCTTGCTGGGCAAAGAAAAGTGAATATTAACTGGGTAAGTAGTAGAGAAAAACTTTAAATGAGAAGACCTCTAGTGAAAACACTGATTGAGAAGTGTGCTTGCTGCATGCTGCTTTCATTTAGATGTAAATTGGATTACAGCTGTGTTCAGTTATAAGTAGGAATTCTTTATCAAAAAGTGAAGGTATACCAGATCATTTTTTCTTGCACTGTTTTGTTTGCATTTCTGCAACAACCAGTTGCAGAAAAATGAAAATTACCAAACACAGAAAATCTACTGCCAAAATATGTCCCAGGGGCTGGGAAAGCAGGCAGAAGCAAGCCAGCGGCCCAACAGAGGAAGGTTTCTGCTCCTCAGAGTGAGGACACAACTTCCTGAGGGGTCAGGTTTGGCCACCAGGAACTTGGAAGCTGCCGTTTGCATCTACCGTGATGATGGGAACACTGTATCTACTCTTGGTAAAGAAGCGGTGCTGCACCTCTAGGGAAGTCCATTTCTCCCTGACAGGAGCAACCCTGCAGAGCACCAAACACAAGCACGCATCTTGCAACACAGGGATGAGAGTCCCTGTTTTGAAAGGTGAGCTTCCACTACCTTTTAGGCATTATTGAGCTCTGCAGAGGCAACTTCCTAAGGCTAAAGTCATCAAACAATTTGACTTCCTGTTCAAGCATTGCCATTACAGTGGTTTCACTTGGCTGCGCATCATGTGCTGCGGAGGGAGGAGGAGAGAAGTTGTGTGAAGGCGAGTGCAGCCTGGCCCCACGGGGAAGGAAGACTGGTGGCACAGGGCCCTGGGAGACCTGGCAGCGCCTGCAGGGGGTGGGGACAAGGCATCGGGCCCACCATTAGCACCATGCTCCTGGGGATCCTCGTGGTGCTCTGCTTCATCCCCACTGCTGATGTAACAGGTAACAACTCCCCCCTACACACACCTTTTCAATCCTTTCCACTACTTTTCCTCACTTTGATCATCAGGAGGGAGAAGGTCTGGTGTAGCTTTGAATTAATTTTGCACAGATTATTCTGTATTTGGATGAAAGGAGAGAGACAGAGCACGCTGCTGAGACTGCACATGGATCAACTTGATATAACTAAGAGGCTGTTTTTTCTTCTGCCACAAGTATTCCTCCAGGATAAGATTTCTTTTGATTTGACTTCTCTTCAGATGCATTTGGAAATTGCATGCACAGATAGAGGGGGGTTTATTTCACCTTTTCCCCCCACGCTTTACAAATTTTGCTCACAAGTGCCTTCTCTTAAGGGGCAGAGGGGCTGAGCAGACCTGGTGCCAGTAACTCTGCTGGGGCAGCTTCTCCACCACCCTCTAAGCCTCCCATGCAAAACTCCAGGTCCTACCATGGCCTGGCTTGGTATGATGGGCTGCAGAGCTAAGCCTACCTAGATCATTACTGAGGAATTGCAGAATCACTTACTGAGCTCAAAGAGGAGAGGATAGGAATTGCTGAGTTTCTGATTTTTGCACTGTTTAGTAGTTTACTGACACTAGATATATAGCTTCTTGCTGAAAAGATCTTCAACAACAAAAACTGTCTATTTGTGATTTTGAAATCCTGAGTCTTAGTGAATCTTTCTTAATCATAAGTTGTTGTGACTGAGGGTATTTTGTCTTCATGTTGTCTTGCTGATGGTGTTCTTATGTTCAGAGCTAATATCTTTCCAAGGAGCACATCAAAATGCAAAGCAAGGCAAGGGATGATGGCTTTTTCTAGGATAATCTTGAGACAGACAATTTTTCAGACTCCTGGCCTGTGAACTGCTGTTGTTGGGTCTTCTCCAAATAGCAGTGTTTTGTATTTTACAGGGAAGTATCTACAGATAGGAACAAAAATCTATTTCCAGTACAAAACTTTTCACAGATAGAACATCTTCAAAGAGTTGCTTCTTCTAATATGAGTTACTAATAGGAGAGAAGCTATTTTTCCTTATTTCTGCTGTATTTTTCTATAATACTTTGCCTTAGTGAAAAAATCGTAATTTGCGTGACAGCATGATCTATGTTTCTTTAAGAGATCATAGGCTTTTTCTCCTTTGTTGTTTTCCCGTGTTTATAATTATGTGTTTGCAATATCATAATTATTTCCACAGTGGGCCCCTGGGTTGTCAGAGAAGACACTAATTCCAGAAGGGGATAAGCATCAGCAGTGGGTTAACAGTTTTAAAAACGTTTCCATGAGGTGTGAATAGCTTTTAAACAACTTTTTTTAATTGCAACAAAATAAAGTACAGTGTGTTGTTAACAGGCATGTGGGTTATGCCATGAGGCTATAGACATCTAAACACTTGTTTTGCATGAAAAGCTTGAGTTTCTCCGATAGCTTTACAGAGAATGTTCAACTCCTTGAAGGACATGAGGTTGCTTGCTTCTCAGGGCTCTCATCTTTCCCCATCTTATCTTTTCTCCCTTTCTTCTCTTCATTTGGATTGAGATGACTGATCCATAGCATGTGGAAAACATTAAGGCAGGTCAAAATCCTGCAGGACTTCCTCAAGGTACAAAGTGTATTATAGGCCTCAGGTATTTTACTTTGAGAAATACAAGAGAATTTGTCCCATTCTGCTGCTGATAGACTGTAACAGTGAGTGCTGCAGGGTGAGTTTGAAAGGGACTTAAAAGACCAGTTTGTTCATTTCCCTTTTGCAGAAACTCTAACTTTTACAGAGTTTGTTCTCCCCACCTTTTAGTTGGCTAAATAATTACCTTGCTCTTGCCTGTCAGAGAGGCAGCTAGACCAAGTTGCCTGACCCATGTGTTTTGTGAAATAAGTAACATAAGTGGGTTCCCACTGCAGTGTACCACAAACTACCTCATCTTATTACTACCCGCATAACCTTCTGGTTTATGGTCTCTGGGTGTTAAAATCAACCTCTAACCCACTAAGGTTACAAGAATGCAGAAGACAAGAAGGAGGCAAGGCTAGCTGAGATTAGGATGACATAAACAAATACTTGTCTAAACAAAATATAAAAAAATCACAAACTCACAAGAAAAACCTCTGTGCTCACACTGGGTTTGATTAAAGCAAGAGTGTCACCTGGGCTTTATGTAGTACTGTGCTTCCTGCAGTACTCACACTGAGGGAGGAGAGATTAGCAGAAAGCAAGTCTGTAACGGCTAGAAGGGGCAGATCTCTCCAGCTGCACATTATACACACAGCTGCGTGGCCTAAAACCAAAGTCAAAATGAAAGACCCTTGTACCTGGGAAAGAAGAGTCAAGGTAACTGAACAACAGACCAGCAGCAGCAAAAATGGAAGAGCTTTGTTTATAATGTAGCTGTATGTCTTTCTGTTTGTGGATTAAATAAATTCCCTTCATGTTTTCCCCTAGCCCTCTAGGAACTTAAGTAGGCCATTTCCTTATGGAAATCACAACTTATCTCAGATCCTTCGCTTTAGGTGATAGCTCCTTGAGGTCAACTGGCATGGAAAAGAAAGAAAGGGGAGTACAAAATATTTCTACCAGAATATTTTTTTCCAGTAGCTGATGATGATTTATGGAAAATTCTGGAAAAAAAAACCTCCAAACAGTCATTTTCCATACTTTGTCATCTCTATTTCACTTTCTTGGTAAATAAGAAAGAAAGAAAACAAACCTTCAATGAAGTTTTGCTTGCATCAGGGGTCTACGATTCTACAATTAGAGAGTTGGTATTTTATGAATATTATATATGGATGGCATTTTTTTTTCATGATGCAAAAACTCCTGACATGACTTTAACAAATGTCTAGCATGACAAATAAGGTATAAAAGAGCTTAACAAACGTTCAGAGATACGCAGCATTGCATATAAATCCTAAGATCCTGAGAGAGCTTGTAGCCTGTGTACACTGACTTAAATGATTTTACATATTTGACTTCACAGCTTTTTGAAACTGTAGACAGTGATTTTTCATAACTGCTGTTTTCTTGGCTGGGTAAGGCCAAGATACAGATATTTATTACTACGCAGCATAACTGAACACAGCTCTGGAAATGGCAATCATAACCCTATTTAGGGGAAAGCATACATCAATGGAAACACATACTAAATGTTTCAGAGTTTCACTGTTTTAATAAGCCCAGAGCAACACATTATGAGAAGAACTGTCCCTGTGAAGGTAAAAGCAGCCTCAGCCCAATGTTTGCTCAGAATGGTCCAGATCCTCCTAAGAATATAATCAAATCCTATTCAGATCACAACTGAAGTAAGAGATGTTTGGCCTTACTCTGTTTTCCACTAATACACGTTGGCATGACTGACTTTCTTCAATTCACAGAAGATCCAAGGCCGGAGGAGGAGGATGACAGCAGGGCCTGTCTAACATGCCTGTAGGGTAAGCCTGCCTTGCCCCTGCTGGCACTCTGGACCAACCAATTCACATGGTGCTAATTAATTCCTATAAAAGAAAACCAAAAGATCTTGCTCAATCAATTTAGATATGAACTATTAGACCCACTTTGTGAAAATGGATTTGGGTGCTTAACTTAAATCAATAGGAGCAGTCTTCATTTACTGGTCCACAAATAAACTTTTTCTCACTGCTTGGCCACTCGGCATCCTAAAATCTGCAGCATGGGGCTGGGTTATCAATGCCCAGCCTGCATGCCAAGGCAAACAGACTGGACCGTAAATCCAAAAAACTGGAAATAAGTCAAAGGAAATTATTTTTTTTTAGGTGGGTTTATCAAAAGAGACTAGTTTCCAATTAGCACAACATCATGGCAGGGACATAAACAGCCTTAAGCTTTAGTGAAATGGTGGAGCTCAAGGCATGAAGTTATGTACTAAACATCAGGAATCCAGATTAGCTGACAATAGAGGAAAGTGAGGGTAAGTCATAGGGACCTGCAGATGAGTCTAAATAACATTTGAAGGTGGTCCCTCGGCGATGTTTCCTTTGTCTTTCCTCTGGCCATAGCAAAAATTTGTTCAGGCTGAGCAATAAACATCCATTAGTTTTCTATAAGTACTTGCAGTGCAAAATAGGCAAGCGTTTTTCTGAAGTGTAATGCTTTTGCAAGTGTCTGTTCCTATTTTGTTTGTAAACTTCGAGACAGAAAAGGTCTCTTCTGAAGGTGTAGTCAGTCCCTTTGACAATCAGCGTTGTAGTCAGGGGGGGACTGCTACAGTGCAAATCAGAAGAATATCTGTCTCAAGTGAGATATGTAGAATTCGGCTGTGGTAAAGGTAGAACAATTCTAATGCAGAGTTGCACATTGCCGTTTAGGCCAATCTTCTGTCCTACAAAATACGACTAAATACCTTGTCTAAAGGGGTGGAATCCAAACCTCACCCAATACTAGAATGCCTTATAAGCCTATGCAAGCGCTTTTGTCGGAAAATGCTGATTTGATGAAACTGAAGTGTTTTGCTGAAATGTCTTCATTTCAATGAAAACTCGCCACAGGCAGCACCTCCACTAGAAATTTGCCTTGTCTGTTATTAATCTGCTGCTCAGTATCAGGATTTCAAGATCCATGTCTCTTTCTGCTGGAAAGCCTGGAAATGCTCATGCTTCATCAAAACAAAAAGTTTCACTATGTTTGGGTTTCCCAAAAACATGGGATTTCAGAGTTGTGATGAGGTCTGCTCCACCCTCCCTGCTATCTTGAACAAAGAGACAAAAGGAAGATGGACTACAATCTTTCTTTGCTAATGACAAGACAGTAAAGTATTCCTTGTCTCACATCTTCCTGCTCTCATGAGAAGAAGGGACTGGTAAACAAGACTTTCAGAGAGAAAATTAACAACTTCAGTGGTTTCATGGGTTGGGCTGGTAAATGGAGAACCGTGCTAGCTGTGGGTTGTTTTTGCTGCCTACCCCCTCCCACTAGTCCTGTCCACCTCGTGCATCTCTTTGTGTTTTAATCTCTGTATCACGTTCATCCCCCAAAGGAGTACCCTACTCAAGAGGCTGGGGTACTACATCTTGTGCAGGCGTGAACATACTAAATGTAGTCATTTGGTACTAAATATTGTTAAACATGGTGAAATGCTTGCTTTCTGTGCATTCTGGATCCAGTCTCCTTCCCATTCCACTTCCCTTACTAGACTGTTTTAAGTCTCATCACGTGGATTAAGTAGAAAGAATACATGTTTTGCCACAGGTTTTGAGGACAAGAGATACAGTTGTCATTGTTACAATCACAGAAATTCTTGGGGATCTGTAAAAGGCTACTAAGAACTATGCACAGACTTACGCGGTCATATAGACACAAAAAAGGGCTGTCCTTAGTTCTGGCAAGTTCCTAGCTTAAAAGTCAAAACTCTCTTTCTCTTACTTACGAATTAGCATTTGAAAAATAGGGCCTGATTTGTACAGGATGAATTTTCTTGGAAGAAATCATCTTTCTGCATAACTCTCGCAGTGTTTCATTTTTTGGCAGGTGGTAGCACAGAGGTCTACATGTCAGAAAACATTTCCTGTTTATATATTAGTCCAGTCAATCCAAATTGAATTATACCTTTCTGTGGTGTGCTTTTTTGCAAGCCATTCAAGTGCTAAGTGCCAATGCAGTGTCAAATTAGTCAGCTCCTGAGTCCTTTGAAACATTAAGAATCTCCTACAGCTGCTAGCTAGAGAAATTGCTTATTTTACATTAAAATTATGCAGTTAATGCTTTCAGTGCTCCTTATTTAAGGTCCAAACTCTTAAAATGGTTCAGCAAATTTGACCTGCAAACTCTTCAAGTCTTGTCCTTGCATTAAAAAGCAAATGCATTAATAGTATTATCTTATCTGACTAATAACCTAAGCATTAACTTTGTAGTATTTTCACTCCGTAATGTCCCCCTTGGAATCTGCTCACTAGTATTCTGACTGAAGAAAACCACTCTTGACCTCAAAGTCTCCCCTAGTGACTATATAATTATTTATATAGAAGTGGATTGATGCAACAAGAGCTCCTGTGAGAAAATGCTTCTGCAGCTTGCTGGTTACATACTTCCTCGTGGGGAGTGTCAGCAGTGGAGAGGAGATAGGAGAAGAGTTGCATGGGAGGATGTGTGGCTCTGAAGTCTCATACTGTATTTTATAAACAAGTGTTTTTCTCACTTTCTCCCCTCTGTTCCCTTCCAGAAAACAAGATTTTAGTGGCTCAGAGTCCTTTGCTCATTGTAGCTAACAAAACTGCAACGCTAGTCTGCAACTACACATACAATGGAACAGGGAAGGAATTTCGAGCTTCCCTGCACAAAGGAACAGACAGTGCAGTTGAAGTTTGCTTTATTTCATGGAATACAACCAAAACTAGCAGTAATTCAAATAAAGAATTCAACTGTGAGGGGATTCATGAAAAAGACAAAGTAATCTTCAGTCTTTGGAATATGAGTGCCAGCCAAACTGACATCTACTTCTGCAAAATTGAGGCCATGTATCCACCTCCATACGTCTACAATGAGAAAAGCAATGGGACTGTCATTCACGTGAAAGGTAAGCTGGGAAACCTCTGTCGGCCAGTATCCTCCTTATACACACTCTCTACATGATGACTTGAGGCAGTTTGTTGCCTTTAAAAAAAAAAAGTTGGGTTGCCTGGTAAAACCACATTCCTGCTCCTGATGTCCTGAAGACACCATCTTAAAATGTTAATTAATACAAATGGTGCTTTGGAACAAGCAGAGATTGAGAGTTTTGCTTTCACGTACTTAAAATTTTCTTTGTTCTTTTCTTTAAAGAGACACCCATCCAAACACAAGAGCCTCAGTCAACAATTCCTTTGTGGATTATGGGGGCAGTGACTGGAGTTCTTGCTTTCTACAGTATGCTAATAACTGCAGTTTTTATAAACTACTGGGTAAGAAGCTACTGTTTCCCTTTGCTCTGTATGATCTTTGTCCTTAGTTCATTTCTCAGGGTATACTTGCTGTGTTTATCACAAACTCACTGATAGCCCTCAGTTCAGGATCACAGTGCTTCTTGACCCCAGCTATGTATGCACAGCCCTGCTATGCCCCAAAGGAGTTGAAACACCAGATGTTCTCCATGCGGGCAGTTGGGCCTCTGCACTGGAGTCCTAAAGCTAATAGTAACGCCACAGTATTTGCAGTGCTCTGCACAGCAGCAATACCGGCACACTATCTCTAGCTCTGCCAATTGTACCTGTCAGGGAAATCTAGCACAAGTACTTTTGGAAAAACCCTTTGAAACTAAACTGACAGAAGGAGCTCACCTACAGGAAAACAATCTTCAGGGAACCCTCAGTTGGCCTAAGACCATATGCACTGATGTCTTGTGCCTATCCAGCAATTCCCTCGAGTACCCACTATTTCTAGCAGCTTGACTACAAGGGAAAAAGAGCACCAGGATCTCAGTAGTCCCTTGTCTGCCTATATATATTAACCCTAAGAAAGCTGAGACAGTCTTATGAATCATTGTTGTTGCTTTCTAATCTCTCAGAGAGTTGGCTGGCTCAGGTCACATCCAGTTCTGCCTGCTGGGGTGAAGAGACAGTGAGCCATGATGCAGAGGCAGCAGAAGGACATCTTACTAGACAAGTCTTAGGACTGTGATCTGTAAATCTCTAGCTGATTTACACTACTTACTCCGTATGGGAAAGACTTGAACAGTAACCATAGAGAGCTCTGTTTCTTGCGTTCTGCCTTTCCCCTGTGTCTTTGTTGTTTAAAAGCAATTTTCAAAGCATTATGAAGTAGCCTGTATAAAGGGCCCAGACTCCCTGACAGGTTAAAAGTTGCATGTATATAGAAAGCCACTCTCACTGCTGTCTGAAGCTTGAGATCTCTAAGCGTTTCACAAAAATACACTTGCTCAATATATGACTATTTCTGATGGAAAACAAGCAAATGGGGCATTGCAGTAGGAAAATACAAAGGCTGGTTAAGTGGTCCTTCTTCGTGCATTATTGGAGAAGCTGACTCCTAGGAGAGCTCAGAGGATTACAGCAAACAGATGCTGGTGTTACAGTGCTGTGCCCTGATGAAATATTGTAGCTTCAAATCCATCATTTATGACATCTGAACCATTTTCTCTCTGCTATATTCATTTGGTACATAATGGCTACACCCTTTGCTACTAACATGTCTGCCCCTAGCAAGAGAGACAGGGCTGCATTTCAATGTGTGCTGTTTTCTGCATCAGTTTTTACCTGCTGTTATCACTGCTGGTGGTATTCTCCTGAGAATACGTACTCAGAGTGTGGATTTGTTTAGGGTGTCACTGAATATATATACAGCTGCCTAGAAGACATTGGGAATTGTAAAAAAGAGGTCCTAAAATATGATACCTGACAGCCATGGCAAGCCTGTTTCACGTGAGTTCCTGAAAGCAGCTAAAGATTTGTCTATTTTCATACTGCTTTCCCTGAAGGAAAACTGCTTTCCTCTCCAAAAGGAGCAATCTTTAATTCTGTAACATTCCAGATGCACCCATGATAGCAAAAAATGTCTTTCACCCATGCAAAATTACCTCTTAGGTGTATTAAAGATCCTGTATTAAAGAGATAAACACATACAGGTGAAGTTTTTGCATCTAATGATTTACAAGCATTGACTGCATTGCGTGGCTTAAGCAGCATGTATCTTATGTTCAACACCTTGCATATATATAACATTAATATAAAAAAAGCTTAAAATGTTTCTAATTAACTGCCCCACTCCGCATACGCAGCATAATTCAGCCATCAGATTTTCTAAAGCAAACCACATCCAATTCCACAGCATCACAAATATATTGCAGCATACACAAATATTTATGTACATAGGAAGGAAACCTAAGGAGTAAAAAGAAGGCATGATCAGTATTAAGGAAAAAGCATGGAATCACTTTACCTAGCCCCTGATCAATAAAACCTAAAGCTACACAAAAACACCAACCTTGTGAACCGCTTGCAGCAGTCAGAGGTTCAAATGCTGCTCTAGCCACAAACTTCCTCTGTGATTATAGGCAAATTATTTCACCTGTCTTCTGCTGCTTTTATTTCTGAAAGAGATGATGTTTCCCTTGTCTCACAGGGGAATTATGTGGCAGGAATTCAAGAGTGGAAATGAGATTTTTCAAACCCAGATAGTGAGGCAGATAAAAGATTAATATCAGCTCTGATTCTTTCGTCCCTTGAATGAAAGCTCAGAACAACATATACATTGTGTGTTACTGCTGTAAACCATTATATAGCTAGCCTGGGCTGAGTTTTGCTGCTCTTATTCTGTTTGAGTTAAACTAATTTCTTTTTTTCGTGCTAATAAATGAGGACAGCCTTCTCTTCTCAGACTATATTGCTTCTGCTGAGTCATTCCATAGCTGAGAATCCATGGTGAGAGGCACCAGTTTTTATCCTTAGTTTGCAGCATTCCTTTACCTGGAGAACTAACTCTGTAAATCTCTCAGCAGATAAGCTGGAGACTTACATTCAGGTTGGGCAAATTCCATGGATTGCTTTATGAGAACATGCGTTCTAATTATTCTGTAAATGCATTTAAACCTGAGGCTGCCTTATAAATATGACTGCTTCCCTGAACCAGGACTCAGGGCCAGAACTGTCAGCAATTAGTAAGAGAACTGAGTGAGACAATTTTTTAATTCAAAGAAGGAAAATTAATCAAATCAATTATTAAGAGTCAAAAGCCCTCTGCTGAAAGGATCCCCGTTTCCTTTCTTCTTCTCCCTTTTGAATGATCACTCCAGGTGAGACAGACTAATTGTCTTTTCCCCCTTCTCCCACAGCAAAAATCCAAAAAGACTATGTACCGTCAGAGTGACTACATGAACATGACTCCTCGGCACCCACCATACCAGAAGAACAAGGGTTACCCCTCCTATGCACCAACACGAGACTACACTGCATATCGGTCCTGGCAGCCGTGATACCCACCAGTTGGCCCACCGGTAGCCTCCTGTGCTTCTAGGCAGTCACTTGCTCTTGGGCATGGAAGGACAGCTGCTCTTATTTTGATCATGTTTATTGTTATTGATCATGGAAACCTACACCATAGCAAGTATTGGCTAAATTTTTATATAATATACTAAAAGAAAAAACAAACATAAAAAGGGGGAGTGGAGAGGGTGAGGGGAGTAAAAAGGATTGCTCTCCATTGACGGCCACAAACGAGATACAACTTGTGTTGAGGGCTGTCAGTGAGTAAGACAGAAAGACGGCATCAAGCCTCTGAGCTGGTGTCCTCTAACACTTGAAATTTTGCTCAGCTCTTGGGAGAACCAGAATTTCTGACCTTTCCCAATAATTGCTGCCTTAGATTTAACCCTTAATTTCCTTTCCTGTATGTTTAATCCTCAGAAACCCTTGTTGCTGTTAAATGTGGCAAAATGTAAAAAAAAGTAATAATGTTTTCCTCCCTACAAGAGCAGGGCACAGTCTGAAGTTCAAAACACATGCTTGAAAGAAAGAGAGAAAAGTCAATCAGAAGGCATCCAAGCTATTAGGCTATGGCACCAATGGGCTGCCAGGACAAATCAAGCTCATAGAAAACTATGTTTTTCAAAACCTTCGCCATGTGAGTCCTTACGCTGGACACTTCATAAACATCCGTAAGGCCATTTGAAGTCATGACCAAGCAGCTCCACAGAGTGAGAAAGTAATCAACCTAAAGCCAAAATCAAGACAAGTAGGAGAGGAAGCAAGATCTGTTGTTGTCATGAAGAACCCCATTTCTGTTTTGTTTGTCTCCTACAGTGAGGGAACACAAGTCATATGGGAAGCATTAGAACACGCAGAGGTCAGATTTTGAGGAGAGCTTTACTTCAATTTTTGAATTTTTGTTTCTATCTAAAAGGCATTTTGCTGAGTCCTCCTGAAAATTCAAACATATCTTCTGGCACCTAGGTTATAGCAGAGCTGTTTTGAAAATCTGGGTCCAGTTATGAGCAACTAAAGAACACTCGAATTTTTTTCCAATAAGCACCCAATTTTGGGGATGTGAGAGTGTCCTTCATTCCCACCATGGTAATTTGGACCTGCAAGTGCTCAGCAGCCTTCATGAACTTCTCTGGGTACTTCGAGGAACTTTGTGTTGAGAGAAGGTTACCTTTCTACCTAAAGATGTCCTTCAGGAATGCTCCATGCTGGAGAAGCACAAAGTCATCAGCAAAATCTGCTTCATTCTTTCAATTAAGCATGTTTACATTAACAAGACATCCTAAACTGTAATTGGGGTTGTCTTGGCATAAAATCTCTTTTTATATTGAGGAGATGAGGTTTATTTTATAGGGACTACTGAATAAATAATTAAATGACAAATAAATCCATATTCCTTCCTTGAAATAAGGTTTGGATTGTACAGCGTCTGCTTTCCTCCAAATTGGAATAAGAAGAGGCTTTCGCTCCGTAAGGAGACATGACAAAAATAGAAATGTGGAAGTGTGTCAACAATCTGCTTTGACATCTGAACTCAAGAAAAACTTTGGCTCTTCCCAATTGGAAGTTTTATTTGAGTTTGCTGACTGCACCCCAAACCATTCATTCTGAGGCATATCACCACAAACTGTTTTCCTGGACAGTGCTGTGCCACCTCTGAGCAGTGGTGAGGTGCCTTCTGTTCCCCCAGCTGGACCTGGCTCTGCCAGGGCAGGGCGCAGGGTCTACAGTGCTAATAGCAAGTGAGGCTTGAGTGCCCACTGCCATGATGCACCGCTGTACATTTGGCACAGGACTGTGGTCTTGTAGCTGGCAGGCCCTGGGAGCTTTGCTCTGGGTCAGTTCAGCAAACTCAAAAGCTTATGATTCTGTTGAAGAACTTCAAAACAAAGTCTTTTTATTTATTTATTCTCCTTTACCCTCACCACATGCACAAACCCCTCAAGGCTGACATTTTTCCACATACATATTTTTCTCTTTTTTCCTGAAAAGCTCCTTACTGCACCTTTGTACTACAGCCAAGGCAGCAAGGGGGATGTGCAAGGGGTGGTGAGGAGTGGGCGAGGAAGGACCCATAGCAGTCCCTGCATGGTCCCAGCTTGGGCTCTCCTTGCTGGCACTGACTAGGGGTGATGCTAATGCCTTGCCATCTCCCTCGTCTTGTGGAAGGGACAAGTGGATGATCCTGGCAGGGAGCAGCAGGCTGTGCACAGTCTTACATCAGGGTACAGCCCTGTCTTGCCATGCTCCATGCCATCTACCAGTGTTGTCATTGTATAAGCCAACATTAACAAATGCTCTGATTACAATGCACTGTGAGAAATCACACCTTCTAGTACGAAGGTAAGGTAAGATGACAAATGTGTATCAAAAGCAGGGTAGTCGTTCTTTGTTTAAACTGTATATATATACTTTTATATATAGATTTATCTATTTCATTATATCTATATTCATTAGGATTTTATTACACATTTTGCAATCTCCTTTTAAAATTAAGTGGATACAGCAAATTAAATCCTGAATAAATGCACTGGGCCTGAGGCTAGTCAGAAGAAAGTATTGCTTTCTAAAGCAAATGTTTGTATAATTTGCTTTCCTTCCCCCAACACTTTTGTAATTTCTATATTTAAAACATACTGATAGCTCCCAGGACATGATACTGGAAAGTAATCCTACAGCATCTGGAACAAATATTAATTCATTTGACTGACCAAAAGGAAAGGGAAATACAGGGAAACATCTTAAACATATAATGAAAAAAATGAGAAGAACCTGGAGAGGAGAGGCTCCAGCACTGTGTTAAAATGGATATTGCTGTTATAGTAAAGCACTGTAGGGACAAAAATTACAGACAGTTGGAGATAAGATACCAGTAAATACCTTTTACCCACCACTGTAAGAGACTAAAAGAAAGTGGTTGCAGAAAACAAGCCAGTTAAGCCTAGAGTATGGTTCTGCATATGAGGATTAGCATATATGACAAACAGAGCGATCCTAATTTATTCCATATGGTTTTAAGCAATGCATAACATACCAGGACAGCCCTGGACCTGCCTGGCCCTGCTGTTGGGGTCTATATGCTGTTTACAGGATGATATAAAGAGAAACCTCCCTCTGTTGCTGCTCTGGACGAAACTGGCCCTCATGGAGGGCAGAGAGAGTCATCAACAGGGTTTTCTGTCTTGCATGCAGGTCTTAATTCAAATGTGAATATAATCCTGCCTAAAAGTGATTTAATTTTTCATGCTCCTTTCCCCCACTTCTGGATCTCAGTGTCAAACAAACCTCTGACCCGCAGCAATCATATCTGGACTGCAATCAACGTATGTTGCAAGGGGTCAACCAAGGGTTGTTCAGCTCCAGCCCCCTGTGTGCTGATTCCTGTTCTACGTGTCTCTAGCACAGCACAAAAAACCAGTCTTGCTTTTGTATGCTTCCAGGAACCAAGCCCCTAGGAGATAAATGCTGAGGAGGTAGCATGTGCTGTCTTTACAGTGTCTTGAACCTTCACCATTGGGGTAGTGAGATTTACAAAAGCCAATAATCTCGATCCTTCAACTCTGGATCTCCCAAATTCAAATGTCCTCCTTCTGTATCAGATTTTTCAAAATGTCTCTTCTTTCTTCTGCAACTGTAAACAATGAACCCTGCATGCCTGTCAAACAATATCACATCTTCCTTCTTTGCATATCTTCCCTTTCACTTTCATTTCTGTGCTGGATTCAGCAGTTCAGGAACCCAACCAATTTGTTAATCGCTAACACTCTCTAACACTATTGTGCAGCCTTCCACATGTTCCCCTGACCAATTATTGGCTTCACAAAGACTGTCCTGGATGGTACGGAGTTGCCATCAGAAGTTGGAGCCTTGTGGTGATTGGATATGGTTCTTGTTTCCCGTTCAAAGGATTTGGGGTCTTTTGTCCCTTTGATTTTTCCTAACATCTTCAGATTTTCAGTTTTCCCAAACAACCACGTGGGAATCCCACACACCATGTGCTTCCCACAATGCATGTGATTTCTGTACATTTAATTTCCTGTGCCTAGCAGGTTTTTGGCTGTTACCAAGTTCACTATGCCTGTAAACACACTCTGACAGCAGAAGCAACTTTGGCTACTGATGGTGTGTTTGATACTAATAAATAACATGGTACAAAACACTTGAGTTTTAGGAGCACACAAGCAAAGGCTTCAGTGCTAAAGATCAAATCTTTCCGCTTTCAGCAGCGCTTTTGCTGTGTGACTGGAAAATATTTCATTCGAGATGAATCACAGACCAAGACATAATTTTGTTAGTCACTCACACTAACCAGAAAGCAGGTTAGAGTAATGAGTACAATATCAGCTTTGTTAAGGTCCAATAAAGAGTGTGAAAGGCTGAAAAGCACACGAGGCAGTAATTTGTAGCCAAAGTCAGTGGCCGTAAGTGGCTGTGAGAGGGAAACATTACTAGCTGCTATCTTGATGCAAATGGATTGTTCTTCACAATTAGGTGCTTTTGTTAGAGCATCACATTACAGTATGTTACTATTCCAGCCTCAAGGGCATGCAGATAGTCTGATGTGGCCAATTTGGCTGACAAAGTATTAGGAGGCTGCCAATTTCGTACAACTCCATTTGCAAACAGACAAAAAGTTGAATGGTATCAAATTCATGGTGGTTCTTTTTATTTTTTTAATTACTGGATCTCCAGAATCAGGGCACTGGTTCTTACTTTTTCTCCATTTGTTGTTAATAAAAACGAAGTATGGCTTTATTTTCAGGACCTATAAATTTACTAGGAGCACTGCAGTTTTGGGGAGCTGGCTCTGTCTCACTTATCTGACCATTGAAATGACCAGGAATTTTCAAATGCCATAGTTTTTCTAGCCATTATATTACTATGTGGCCACATCGTTCATTTTCCCCACTGGCTTTTCATTCCCTCAAGGGAACGATTCTAGATCAGGCTGAAGTGTTCTCACGGGCTGGAATAACTAGTTTTTCAGTCAGGAAAGATTACTCCCTAACCAGCAAAAACAAAGACACAAACAAGTAATTTGTAACAGTACAGTTATGTGGAAATTAACATAGTGGTTTCAATTTGGTAGGAGGATCAAATAAGCCTTTTTACAAAATCTTTTTCCTCTAAAATAAAGAAGCTTAAGAAATTACATACCAAAGTACCTTAAAAGAAAGAGATCAGGTTGCAAAATTAAGAAATCAAAGGCAGGAAATGCCAGAAGGAAGCTTTCCAATCCAGCCTCTCTTCTGCCCCCTTGTGTGACCGGAGTGGCTCATTAATTATATTGCATTTTTTCGCTGCCTGCAGGGATTTTGCCTTCTAATCTGAGCACACACTGCTAAGAGATGCTGGTCCTCTCCTTCACTTTAAGAACAGGGCTACAGTAGGAGGTCCCAGGTAGTGGCAGAGCAGACACTCAGTGACACTACAGGAACAGAGTCAGAGTAACACCTCAAGCGGTTCATACAGAGGGCTGTAGCAGGACACAGCCATCAATCAGCTCAACTTAGATAACAGCTAAATTAATGCCTGATAGTTTTGTCAGTGTCCCAATAAATTACATCACTCTGCTGTGAGCCAGAATGAATTAATTTTCCTGCTATGCTTGCTGCCTGTGATGGCCCTTGAACTACTTCAATCTTCAAACACCAGTGGTCAAGATGAGAGCTGATTTTTTTTTTTCCTCATGAAAATTATGAACTAGGCTGCTTGCATTTCTTCCTTGGCTTCTCAGTCTTCCCTATCTGAATCAAAACTGGCTGGAGAAAGGAAAATTGTTTCTCTGTTTGTATATGTCATTGGCTCCTGATGCACAGGGAGGGAGGCTGAAGTCCAGGGCAGAATATTGCCTTTGGGAGCATTAACCCATCTAGCTTTCTCTCATTAGCAGAATGCTGAAGCAAAGCCAGTGTTTTATATTAACAACAATAAAAAAGTATGAAACTATGAGGATACAGAATTGGACAGCAAGGGAATAGCCTCTCTCCCTGCACAAAGTTGACACTACTTTTAAGTCCAGCCCTGTGATGGAGCAATCCAGACTAAGGATGGGAGAAGCAAAAGGGGTTAAGGGAGAAACCATTCCGAAACCACTTCAGTGAAATTCTGGAATAGTCCCTCAGGGAATGGAAATGAACAAACCAGCTGCAAGATGCACTACACAAAGCAGACTTCTGCCTCTCCCTGTCCATACACTAGAAATAACAGTATTAAAAACATCCTAGTCCTTCTTCCCTGAAGAAGTACTTTTTATTGCATAAAATGCTATGCGTCAATGAAAAACTAGCTGCATTGACGGTGAAAGCCAGCTTAAGTCTTGTGCATAGACTTGGGTGCACTGTTGAGTCCCAGGAAACTCTTGAGATGAAAGCAGCAAATTATATTCAAAGGGCAATTGCCAAGCAAACTAGAGCAGGCTGGAAAGGCAGGATGGATAAAGAGCAGATTGCAGTAAAAGTGCAGTTAAGTGACTTCAGGGCTCACCTCCAGCAGCTAGAGAAGTGTGGCAGTTTGGGCTGCAGCTTTAGTGAATTTCCTCAAAAAAAGAGCAGCCCTTGGAAGGATGAAGGTTCTGTGGTTATTTCTTGAGATTTAAGTCAAAATAACCATGCATATACATCTAACCAAAAAAGATTTTTAAAATACCCTTATTTCTGCCTTTTCTCCTTTCTGAACTAAATGATTACTTACTTACAAATGCTACATTTAACCTGCAGTATAAGATTTTAAAATCAGAGTATTTCTTTCTTGTTACCCTTCTTTTAGTATTTGCTAAGGAGCTTCTGTTGTCATTCTGCAATCTGATTTCAAACCACTGAGGCAGAGAGGCAAAATGAAGACTGGGGTATAGGCAGCGGATATATGTACTGCAGCTCAGCACTGCATGGCAGTGCCCACACACTGTGAAAGATAACAGGCACAAAATGAAGTTCAAAGAGTCCATAGGTTACATGAGCAACTTGCTGAAGATACGTCAGTTAGAAATGAGCAGCAGAAAACAACTTTGTTTTCCTATTGCTGTGGCTTTGCTTGGTGACGATGACATACAAAGATTAAGTCTAACTGCATGAGCTCCAGTCATTTATCTCCTTTATTATCATCACCAGTAAGTGAAGGAGATGTGTGGGTGTCACCTGCAGAAAAAGAAGTTGCATTTCTGAGAGAAAAACATCTGCAGATCAGAGAAGGCAAATGGTCTTGTTTAATTCATGCATATCCAGTTTCCTTCCCGTCACTAATCTGCAGTACTGAATTTAGTCTCCTGGACTTCCTTAGCTTTATTATGCTGAGAGAGAGCACAAGAGAGAGGGAAACAGGGTGACTTGAGCGATATCAAGTGCCCAGAATAATTGCAGATCACCGAGGTCATTTGTAAATCACTACGATGGCATGGCTCTCAGGGCATGGAGTTTGATTTTCCCTCCCCTCACCTCTCATCTGCTGAACTACAGGGATTTGCAACAGGAAAAGCTATCCGCTGTGCAATCAATTTACAGAAGAACATTTTGTTCGCTCTGCTATTGAGGGATGCTAGCAGAAACTGGAAGCCCTGGGTCACCACCCATGGCACAAGTGTTAGTGTCAGTGTAGAAGATGTGGTTCTTCTCTGCTTGTGTGTTTGTGTCTGTGACACAGAGTGAAACTCTGCACACAGTTAAACACTGTTTGCTGCATACATTGAATAGAAATCACTATTTTAGGTAAGATTTAAAGCAAAGGCATCTTCTACATTGGAACTACTGAGGGATACTCTATGCATAGACCTGCAAAGAACTGTACAAGCACAGATGAAAGCTTCTGTCTTTTCTCCACATCATTATGTACATATATAAAAATAAAATTTAAAAAAACAGTGAGCATATATCTTGGATTGCACATCAAGCATAATATGGTCATTTGGTCTAAAATGTCTCTAGATTAATGATGTTTGACTTGGTTGTGTGCTGGCTTGCCTAAGTCAACCCACCAGCATCTGAGATATAAGAAGTACCAGAAAAGTGAAACTTATAAATTCAGAGTATCTGTATTTAAGAATAAGACTTTGCTCCACCTCCAAATTTTCTGTAATTTGCTAGCCCTGGATTTGAGATATATTGATAAGACTCTACCTTTTATATCACTAAGCCCAGTGAGAACACTACAAAACCATGAGGTCTGCATCTAATTTGCAGACTGTTCAACTGCAGATCAGAGAGTGGATTCCCTATGGCTCTGCTATAGCTGTTCAAATCATCAAGCAAGAGTGTATGTTGCACTGTTCTTGTGCCCCAGCTGCAGCCCAAGCAAACCAAGTACCTGACTAATCCTTCTCACCCAAGTGCAAAATATGACATTCACCTTTCCCACTAAACAGACCTCTTTATGAAAATTAAACTCACTTATTCTTTATAGATGCCATAATGAATGCTTGGTCAATAATGATTAATTCCTTGTTCTTGCAAGAAACCAAGTTCTTGAGTCTGTTTACTTAGGGGAGGAATCCAATTGATGCTAATATCATTAATTGTGTGAGGAAGTTGCACATCTGTGCTACTTGCTGTGGGAGTGTCTTCCCTCACGTAAATGCTGGGTTGCAATTTGGGTCAACACACTGTTGTTTAGCACTTTTGAGTAAAGAACAACACAAGAAAAATATCAGAACCTAAGACCTGTGAAAGGTGAGACACTGCTAATCCAGCACTGCCCTTTGTTGAATGGCATGAGCACTAGCAGGTGAGTATCATTCTCAGATCAGTTAAGAGTGAGGTCACACTATAAACTCTCCAAGTTTAGGATCTCAGACACATAGAGACTGCAAAAGCACAGGAAAATACTAAAGGACCCAAGGCAGGGGGGAATACAGGGAAACAACAGGTTTAATTTGCTAAAGGCAAACAGTTTTTGCCCTGGGAACAGGAAACAGTGCAAAAGATGTTGTGGGTGTAGGAATGGCCACCACTGCAATTGCTGTGCATACCTGGGTGACTCATCATCACTGTGAATGCTGGCTTGCATTCAAATGTCCTTCCTCCCCCAGCTGGAGCCAGTGGACTCATCTTGCCTGGTCTTTCCATGCTTCATCTTTGCTGGGGTGTCATCTGGGTTGGCACTGCGCTGGGGTAGAAGTCGTGCTTTGTGACATATACAAACTATACATGTGGTGCACACAGGAGTGATGTGCCTGTCCCTGCTTGAGAAGATTAAAAATTATAAAAACAAACCAAGGGAGAAGCAGAGCTATGGTCCTCATGGACGCGTATGAAGTTCAGCAACTGTGAGGGCAGAAACCATAACTGGGCCATTCTTCTCCCTGTTTGTAAGGTCTACCCACTGCATCACACCAATGGGTGCCTGTGCTTCTTGATGGGGATCATCTGCTTCACAGGAACAAGAGGAATCAGTGGCTTGAGCCAGGAAACATCTGGTCTGGTCACAGCTGCAGTTTCACATCTGCACTTCTGCCACAGCTCAGACCTTCCACCTGGGCTTCCCAGACAGAAGCTGCAGAGCACAATGGCTGCTTTTATAGTTCATCACTTTTCCCATTCTCTCTCACGTTGCATCATAGGAAACTGCCAGCATATGTGTCTGTGTGTTCTGTGTGGATCTGTTTGCTTCTCAGGAACAAAAGGACCTGTCTGATCACTTGGAGGCTTCTTTGGGGCTTTTTTGATAATGAGTTTTGCTTTGGTCACAGAGGTTTCCCATCTCTCATAGATTTTCCATAATCCAAGATATCCCATGGCACTTACGGATTGAGGATGACAACCTTTGGTTAACAGAAGATAGGGCTGGGAGGCACGAGTCCATTTAGAAAGGAGATGGTGTACCTACTGCTGTAGGAGTGAAAGAGTAAAGGGGCATGGCAGTACTCTGTACTGAGGAAGCATGGCAAACTGAAGGCAGCAAAAAATCAAAGATCTGTGTCAGAATTCCTCTGTGCTGCCAGGCTGGGGCCTTTTGAAGATAATCTGTCCCATTGCTCTTCAGGAAAGATCAGGAATATACCTCATTACACAGCAAGAAGGCAAGTGAAGGTGATGCGTCTGGCTTGGGAGCAGGAGGTTCAGACTGACTGACTGACTCACATTTGATTGCCAGTGTTGACAGGCCATCCTTGGTATACATTCCCTCTGTAAACCGTCAAACTAGCTTTGCGTACCAAGACTAAATCACTGCAAGATTGCAAGTATATCCATGTACAGCAAGAATAAAGACATGCCTGACCAAAACATCAAATAATATATACTATGATGTGTCTTAACCTGTAACATACCTGCCAGTCCTTAGAACAGACTGAAGTCTGTCCTTCATCTATTGGAGTCCTGAAACTCTGAATCTCTGGGTAGCTAAGAAGCTGATCTAAGACACCTTCTGTCCCCAGTCATTTGTTGGCCAAGATCAGCTGGGCTGAGGAGTCATCAGAAAAACTTGAAGGAATCTGTGTAATGCAGCAATGACACAGAGAAGCAGAGACAGATAAGCTTTATCCTAAGTGCTGCCTTTGAGCTTTCACTGGCACTTCCTCGTAGCTTCCTTATTGAGACTGCAAGCTCTTTGGGCTATGTGTTGCTTGCTAGTCACTACGTTTTTATACAGTACCTGGGACCCCAAACCTTGATCAAGATCCTCATATTGTAGTACAAATTACAGTGATAACTTTAGAAGGTATTGTATCAGATCCTCATCCCTTCCTCAGCAAATGTCAGCACCAGGAGCCACAGAGGGGAAAGTATATAAACAAACCTGCAAAGTTGCAGGGGCAGAAACACATAAATATTTTTGTTTTCTTCCTTCCACACATTTTACTTCCTTTCTGACCATCCTCTTCCTCACTACTTGGAACAAATATGGCCATCGGAGCTGCAGTCTTACCAGAGCTTATTTTTTACTTTCTCATTTATATGGCTACAGGAGTCACCATCAAAGGGAAGCCAAGAAAGCAGTATCAACAGAGAACTCTGTGATACTCTCTCATTTCACAACTCAGAAACCACAGGTAGTCCTCTCATGCAGTATTCAAGCACAGTACTGCTCTGAAGCAGTTGCATGGAGGGAGAGAACTGCTGATGCTGGACTTGCAACAACTCCGCAACATCACAGTACTGGGGGTTATATCAGGAGGAGGAGTAGAGAGCATTTCAAGCCCACACACACAAGCCAGAATACAACCGAGTGTTTCTCAAAGGGCAGAAGGAAAGCTTTTTTATGGTTCTCTAGCCCCACCTCACCCCCTCAAATTAGAACATGCTAAAAATGCTTTTCCCTGTGCGGAACATGTATATGGCTGGGAGGGGGTAAACATTTACACATATAGTCAGTTCTGTGAGTATATAATGTTTACTTTACAGTTATTCCAGCATGCTTTTCTATTTCCCCAGCTTTGCTCAGTGTAAGCTCTCCTTGCACAAATAGTCCACGCTGCTCAGTGACTGCTGATTGCCCTGTTCTCTGGTTGGCAAAGTGCACCACTTTCTAATGGAAAAAAACATACTTGAAGAAACCTGCTATTTGAATGCATCAGCCAGCCCTCTTGCAAAGTAGATCTTACTAACTCTCTTGCCTCATCCTGGGGGACCCAGAACTCTTGAGGCTTTTCACATGCATTTTGCATCAGAACATAAACACACAGACCTGTGCTCCATCTGGCAATGGTGTCTTGTTTCCAACAAATATAGCTGCTCCAGTGGAAGATATTAAGCCCTCATGATGGACTAGCTTGTCCTGAAAGAAATGTGTTTCTATCATTAGCTAGCAATCATCTCATGGCCTTTAACAGGAGCTTTGAAAAATTATCTTCAGTATTTAAATTTTCTGCAATTGCAATCATTATGATCACAAATACACATTTATATTACAGTAATAAGCAAAGATTTTTTTTTTACACACAGTACAAGCTGAAAAGTGGTATTTTATGCCCTGAAGAGTTTAGAGAGTAAAAGCAAAACAGATGAGAGTTGATTGACTGGGAAATACAATACAAGACAATGTAAGGAATTGTAATGTGATTGGCATGTGTGGCTGTTTGCCTTTAAATTGGGTGTATAACCAGGGAAAAAGTAATGAAAAGAAAGGAATATATATTGTTACAGCCTTTTTGAGCTTAGCTGGCTTTGCCTTCAGTCAAGCACCAGTTTAATGTTTGAGAAGTGGAAAACATTCTACATCACTACACAACAATGAGCTGTCAGCAGTGTTTGTTTGGGATTTACACTGGTGCAAGAGCATGAAGTTTGGAACTGGAGTCATCTTTTTTTTTTTCTTTTTTTTTTTTTTTTANTAAACTGCCATAGCCAGCAATTTGCAGAGGAGTGTCTCTAGTTTCTGGCTGATTGGTTGAACAGTCTCTCCCTTCCCCAGCTACCGACACTGTCATTAACTTCCTCTCAGCTCCCACGTATCATACTTGGAGAGTTTAGATAGGATGCTGCCACATGTGAGGGAGAAATTTCTTTGCACTGGAAGGAAGACCTGATCACATTTTCCTGTCCTGACAAATGATGGTGCTTTCTCCTGCCATCATGTGAGTTGAGCAGAACTGGGCTCTGCATGTTATACCTCACCGTGACCTCGGCTGCAGCATTGTATCCACTTAATTCATTAATTGCAACAGTTCTTTTTACTGCAAGCTGTAAAGGGGGAGTAATAAACCTAATGGTATTATGTACTGTAAACTCCAGCTCATGTTGTTACTCATTCTCTCAAAGCAGAAACTGCTCAGGAGAAAGGGTTGCTGCTTAATTAACTTCCCTCTGCAGTGAGGAAGCCTTGGCAATTGGATCATATTAATTTAGATTTCAACACTGATGCTCTATTATCAAATACCTCTTATTTCAAAGGAACCCTCCCTCCCCTCCTTGGATCAAAACAAATTTGTCATCTACAGCCCATTGGCCTCCAGGTTCTAGCTGCGCTTGCAAGTATCAACCAACACGACAGGGAAACTGGTTACAGTGATGCTGAATGAATGCATCAGTACTCTGCCCTCCTTTCAATACAAGCATGTGCTGGTATTTATTTAGCAAATACTGAATCTCACTGATGACATCAGCTGTGTGAAGCTCTTCATTAGAGCAGGAATTTCATTCCCCAGAGAAATAGTATGTCAACAAAGTGCTTTGAAAGACTAATACAAAAATACAAACACCAAGGCTCTTCAATGTGGTGGGGTTTTTTTGCCCTCAGATCTGAGGTCTCTGCTCCTGAAGCAGAGCCCTCTTGATGTGGCTTGCTGAGTCCTGTGCACAGAGAGGATAGCCATGTGGAGAAGAGTTCCTTCAGAACCTTAGAAGAATTTTAGCCATCCATGTGGCAACAGCCTGAAAATCTCACTATAAGGAGTGAGACACACAAAGAACAGCTGCACATTCAGAACAACCTCCCCCCCCCCACACTTNAACAAAAGCTCTTCAAGAAATCTGATACTCTGAAGCAACAAACCCACAAATCAATATGGGATCCCTATTCCCCAGAGACAAATATCTCAAAGTGATTTAAATGTCAGGAACTGCTGAGTCACCAGACGTAGAGAGACTAATTCAGGTGCTATAAGCTGAACTATGCATGCCACCTAAATAATCCAGTAAATTTTTAGGACATGGATTCTTCTAAAAGCCTTTGAGTTCTCCATGCATTCTAAAAGAGCTCCTTATGAGGCTAAAATGTTGGGTCATCTTATCTTTCCCCTGCTAATAAAGCAAATAATCTTCCACAAAGTTTGCAGATGCTCTTACTTAAAAAAGTATTTCAGGAAACAGTTTGTAGCTTTCACATGGCAAAGAGGATGGAGAGAAAGTAGAAGCTTCTCCCTTAACTCAAAGCTAAAATGGCAACCCTTACCTGTGTAAAATCTATTTCCTTTTTTTATTGAGCTGGTTTTGATTATGAAGGGTTAAGTTATCATTATGGAGCAACTCCAGTGCTGCAGAAAAAAATCCCATGAGATGTTTTGAGTGCTGTATATGTCTCTGCAGTGTGATGTGTCTGCAAACCATACTGAATTACCTGATTAGAAAGTGTGAAAAAACAAAGGCAGCCTGCAGAGAGAAAATGAGACCCTGCACAGAATCCATCTGTCAGCAAAGTAATTAAAAAGATGGACGTAGAACAGCAGTGATTGTCGTTTGTATATGACATTCAGTGGGCTATGATTTCCTCAGATAATACTCATGCATTGCAGCACCTGGTCAAGACCATGTGATGATCACTGTGTAGCCCACTACAGTTTTAATAGCACTAGTTTAATTCCAAGCTAAGCTATTTAACAGGTGTGAAAGGGAATAAGGGTTTACTCTCCACACAGAGAGTGGGGCAGAAAGACATGCTTGTGTCTTTTTCATTTCCTGTAACTCTGTTTCTCAGAAGGTTTGTGGGTATGTATCTCCCTCCTCTGGTGCACAATAAAGTAACACCATGGTGGAAGATATGAGAGATTTGTTGTGGCAAAAAATGAAACCTGGGAAAGAGTCCTCAGTGAAGGAGCACAAATACTTAATAAATCTTATGGCACATACCATATTTCCTTTGCTTCTCCATTTCATTATACTATCAGCATATAATATAAATATAATAGCTGTCTTTTACACTTGGGCACCTTGTATTCATTAACATTTTGCCCTAGAAATACTTCAGCCCCTGATTTGATGTCAGATCTCCATCATCTTTTCTGAACTCAGTTCTTTCATTCCTATCAGACTGACCCTGTTTCCTCTCAGGACTATGCAGAGACCCAGTTCCCTATTTTCCTCATTGCTTTGTTTATTCACAAAAATGGCATAATTTTAACTTTCCAGTCCACATGGTTAAAATGACTTGTATTTCAGTCATTTTATGAAGATCTATACTTGACACTACAGTGAGTCCACCCTCATGGCCAATGACAGAGAGCCTAAAGAAGTGGGGTTAATCTCATCTGACTTCTGACATCTCCAATAAACAAATGATTACTCTTCACTGATTTGAAGGGGGCTCTGGAGAACTATCTGAGATGCAGACACTTGCTCTGGCTAGCAGCCTGCCTTAGTTCTCAGAGAAAAGCCTTCCTACTCTCTAACCTTCTGTTAGAGTGCTCCACTCTACCTTCTGTTTGGTTCACCTTCTGTTTGGGCTGGCTGTTCTGCCAGACATTCAAGGAGAATAGCATCATAGACCTAGTCCACAACATCATCTGGAAAGGTAAAGTGGCCTGGGCAGGAAGCAGCAAAAAGCGTTGCTGACATCCATCTGTAGAAGAGCAGGTATTTCCTCATAGGTGGGCAGAAAACTGCTGGCTGCTTCTCCAAGTGCTGTTTTGACCTCCAGTCCAACTGATGAGAGTAGTGGGGCCTTTTCTTTATCACCAGAGAGGCTCTAAGGGACCATTCCTGTCTGTTGGTACTCAGAGCAGGATATTAACCAAGTGCTTGTAGAAGGAAGACTCATCTGCTTCAAGTCTGGAGTGACTTTTGGCTAAGACAGACTGGACAAGATGGTACACAAAATGCAGATCACAGGAGAAATCTTTCCAGTGCAAACTTCATTCTTTGTCATGGTTAAGCTGTCTTCAATGGAGGCAGTATACCTCTGCACCCCCCTCCCCCCCATAAAACCGTCTAATTTAACAGCTTCAAAAGAAACTGCTATTTTAAGAACTGAAATATATCACTCCCTTTTACAACGTGATTTTTAAATGATTCTAACACTGATTTGCCTATGTGCCAGACTAGCAAGAGACAGATAAAAAAAATAAACACATCACTATGGCACTGAGAGAAGGCATTAACACCAACGTACTTTAAAAAAGGACAGGCTAGTCAATACCTCAATTAAGATATTCTAGTGGATACTCCATCTTGCAGCTACAGCAGCACATCTGTTCTGTTACAATGGGAGTATATTTAACACAGCTCCTTGCTAGACGCAGTGGCTAGTTCTGTGACCATTTACACAGCATTAAAAAGGCAATTATTGTAACATTTTGAGACACTGAAATGATCTTCTTAGAGGGACGGACTCTTCCTTAATTGTTCACTGTCATCTAAACAAATAAGAGCTGCAGCCTGAGCCTGCTGTGCTGCCAATAATATTCCTACCAACATCAGGTATTGTGTCCTGATTCACACCACTGCCAGCAATGGGGCTCTGCTCTCTGGCTCCGACTCACTGGAATGTTCCAATTAATAATGGTACAACCTCATCCATCACCCTTAGTTCCTGCCTACTTAAGTCCAAGTGCTTTCTCTGATCTGTTAAAAGACAAGTCTGGAAAAATAAGCTGCTTCTGCTTCTTGACAGTCATCTGCTTCTGGCTTGAGCAAAGTTATGTCACCAACCCACAGCAAGAAAATCCTGACTCAGATCTTCACACAGGCTGGTAAGGCTCAAGACTTTCACAGACTACACAGAAAAAGATGGACTTCAGTGACACAGGCCACATGCAAGCCCTCAGAGAAGAAAAACTCTGTGGGTTTGAGTGCTTGCCCACAAAGAAGAAGAATAAGAATTATAGAATCACAGAATTTTCATAGTTGGAAGGGACCACTGAGATCACTGAGTCCAATCATGCGCACCTTGAAGTGACACATCTACACGTTCCTTAAATACCTCCAGGGATAGTGACTCTACCACCTCCCTGGGCAGGCTGTTCCAGAGCCTGATCACACTCTCAGTGAACTATTTCTTCCTAATATCTAGTCTAAACCTCCCCCTGTTGGGTCTTCATTCTGTTCCCTCTGGTCCTGTCATTATTCACTAGGGAGAAGAGGCCAACACCCACCTTTCTACAACCTCCTTTCAGGTAGCTGCAGAGGGCGATGGGGTCTCCCCTCAGCTTCCTCTTCTCCAAACTAAACATACCCAGCTACCTCAGCCTCTCCTCATACGAGTTATTCTCTAGACCCCTCACCAGCTCAGTAGCTTTCCTCTGGATGTGCTTCATCACTTCAATGTCCTTCTTGTAGTGAGGGGTCCAGAACTGAACACAGTACTCGAGGTGAGACCTCACCAGTGCCAAGTACTTCCCTTGGATGTACTTGCTCAGGATGCTGCTGGCATTAAAGGGTTTTATACTGTCCAGAGCTTCACAGAAGCAGACAACTGCCAAAGAACTACTTAGTTCAGATAGCCTCACAAATCTTCCTGTCTCTGTACCATGACTGCTCAGCTAACCATGTCAGTTGTACAGTACAGTACAGGACAGGACAGAATACACTGTTTATCTAGGCTATTTATCTAAGCCCAGCCATCCTCTAAGAGCTACAACACTCAAATGAGCCTGAGGTGTTGCCTAAAGTAATAATGTCTCGCAGTGGGGAAGGCACAAGCTCTATTTAATCTTTCCAATTTTATTTGGTTGTACAAAATTAATCTTTTCCTCTTGAACACAGGAGGATTCTAATCCTCTAAGCTTTAATAATTTTAGGTTAAAATGTTATCCACCCAGTATTCGTGGGTCATTTGGATTCATGGTCTGTCTTGACCATGACAAAAAAGTAGATGAAAACTGGGATATTTGGATGATGACTCAGCAGCGTTCTGAGTGAAGATTGCTAATTATGGTGAAGAATATGTGTGCTAAAAATTCAGACACTGTAGGGTTTTGCAGTACACCAGTAACCTTTTGCATGCAAAGGCCGAGCAAATTGATAAGCAGCAGAAAGCTACAAACAGATACAGGTTTGGTCTATTTTTGGTTAAAAATATATAAACATATAACCTCAATGCAAGCCCACACAATAATAACACAAGCTAAGCTTCTGTACATGGGCAGCATTTGACCTACAAGGAGATAAATAAATAAAACAGAAGGAAATAAATGAATCAAGAATTAAAAGGAGCATCTAATAGTAAAGAGGGAATGAGGAAATACAGAATGTGATCCTGAAATTTAATGCTCATCTATGCCTTTCTTGCTTTCAGCATAAAATGGCAGCCAACATCCTTTTAAATAGATCACTCTGTGTGCCCAACACTTAGAATTCAAGTGTTTTCCTGGGACACAAGTGTACAAGGCAGAGTGATTTTAAATGACTGAAATGCCATTAAACAATTTCCCTGCCTCTAAAATTGTAGAGCTTGCACAGCAGTTCAGTGTCATCCCTGGACTTAGAAAGATAAAGGTTCATTCCTGCACAGGATCTCTTGAGCCATGGACATTAAACAAGGAACAAGTATGTGGATGAAGAGATCATATTTTCCTTCTTCAAGCACTCCAGCGAGTGGATTTGGCACGCTCCCATTTGCTGGAGTCTACTTGCGGGTGCACTGATGGAAAAGCACAGGGCTTCAGCAGCATCCAAAATTTCCAGAAAGCTGCGTTCAGGCTGTCACCTCCGGTTAACCACAGTGTGGTGGGGGAGCTGGCGCAGGCAGCCTGCGCTGCCCTAAGGCTTGCACACTCGAAGCCCCGCACCCTCCTCCTCCCCCAACACACAAACCCCCCAACAGGGGGGTTGGAAGGCGTGAGGGGTGACAGGTTGGTGGGGCGGAGGAGAGACGGTGTCCTCCTATNAGGGCACCCCCCTTTTTGGGGCCGAAGTGGGGGGAAACACAGAGTAGGAGAGAAAGGGAAAACAGGGGGATTGGAAGGCGTGAGGGGTGACAGGTTGGTGGGNGGAAATGACAACGAGCTGCAGGCACAGACGTGGCGCATTCCCCAGGCCCCTCACGGCGGGCCCCGCCACCGCACCTCAGGGGCATCGGGGCGGGGAGGCTGCGGGGCGGNTGCCCGGCGGGCGCCCCTGTGCCTCCGGCCTCTCCCCCTGCCAGACCGGCTGGAGGAGGCAACAAAAGGTCCTTTCCGAGCAGATGTCTTTGCAAACCTCCACTGCGCGCACTCCTCCCTGCACACCCCTGCCCTCCCCATACGTGCCTTCCCCGAAGGGCCATCCGGAGCCGAGGGCCTCATCCTGACTGTCCTCACACTCACACCGGAGCACAGCCCTTCTGCCACAAACAGCTGGGGGACAGGAGGGCACCGCTAGGAGAGCTGGCAATGGTACCTCAATGAACAGCGTCTCTCCACCGGCTGGGCTTCATGGATCAAAATTCTCCTCCTGCCTTTAAAGGCCTGCAGGGAGGTAACTAGTAGGGCCCCACAGTTAATGGGACGTGCTTCACCTCAGTTTTGGGCTAAGCATCTAATTGCACTGCTGCAAGAAGAGGCACGAGGGAAAGCCGTGCGTCCCTTCTGGCAAACCACCCCCCCTGCGGTCCTCCATTCAACATGGGCTGTTTGTGAGCTAAGCCTAGGAAAACTGCATGTGGGAAAAAGTTTGGAGGTGCCTTTTCTGCTGAGATCCCACTTAGCCTCTCCCCAGGGTCCCGAGGAATTTGAGGCATTTCCGAAAGTAACACGTGCTTGTAAGCAGTGGCTTTCAGGGCTGAGCTCCAGAGGTCTCCCAGGCCTGACCTGGACAGTTCCAACATGGGAGTATGTGGGGAAGTAAGAAAAAACTTGGGGGCCTGTTTGATGATTCTCTCTCTCTATGGATGCAAAATAAGGGAAATGGAAGCTCCAAGAGGTTCACCACAGTTCTCACAACTCCATTCACTTCACAGCACTCTCTTGTCTCAGTTGCTAAACAAAGCCCAATTGTACAAAACCCAGGAACCAGCTTTGCTTTATCTAGTCAACTATTTCTGGTTTAATCTTGTGCTTCCCATCTTAATCTTGTGCAAGACAAAGTATGACTCCATTCCCTTGGGAGCAGGAAATGTTCCCCATAAGCTCCCAAACTACTGCTAAACTTTGAGATTCTCCCCTCATGTCCGCATGCAATGATACTTCTTCAGCATCATAAGAGTTATGATAAGAGCAGCTCTAAGCAAAGCGTAGTGATGGTGAAATGTTCCCTGGCAGGAGAATAAGGCTCTGCACAAGCACATCCAAAGGATCACCACTGGATTTTTTTCTCTGTGGTGCTCCCCTCAGAATAGCTGTCAGGATGTTATACCTGCAATGCCTTACCTGCTGACTGGGGAATGGACCATACATGTACATGCTGTAGTGACTGTGCCGTGAGGAACAAACTTGAAGGCCTGAATTTGTTCAAGCTCTGGACCAGAGCCCAGTGACACTGATACCACCTTCTCCTTATCCCATGCAGTGCCTGCCATAATGTTACTTGTGTGCCTTGTCTGGGGCTCTATGAATCTTTGCAACCAGATCTCAGTGCATGACCGTGAGCAATACAGAGTAGAAAAAGCAGGGCACGCATTTCATTCTTGAGGACATGTGATAGGGGGACCCAGCTGTGCTACACATCCATTCAGCATTAAAGCAAAGACCAGCAGTGCTGAGGAGGGTATGAAAGGAAAGACTTGGCTCACGCTTGTTTCATAGTTAACCTCACTATTTCGTCATTCCTGCCTTGGGCGCAGTATTGCTGGTTCTGAGAATATCGTATGTCAAATGACATTTGACTGTGGTAGAACTGTTTTACAATGACACTTCATACAAACCCACAGCTCTCAAACTGAAAAGGGGGACGGCTTGCGAGAAATTCTTCAGGAAGATATGGCAGATGCTTTTCTAAGAATACACCACATGATAACACATTAACATGTAAAGGGGAAAAATGGAAGGATAGATATTGCCCTGCCCACCTATTGAGGAGGTCTGATGAGAGTATCATGGTGTATTCAGCTCATTTTTCACTTGTTTTTAAATTAATGTTTTGTTATCCATTTATAGCAGAGTCTTCACTTAATTGTCTATACTTAATTATTTTGAGGGGATGCTCAATTTAGAGAAATTAAACTGAGATTCACCCCCTACCTTTTATTTTTCCTCTTCTTTTGGGCTGGCAAGTTACCGCAGTTAGCAACTGTAATTTCTCATTACAATGGCAGCCACACCCCATTGCAAGGCCTAGATACAAAAGTACAAAACCGAGCCCTAAGGCAACCGTGAGGATGACCACACCATAGACATGAAGCATGTATATGTGGGTGTATTTCAGGGGAGGGGAGGGGAAAAGTGAGCAACACTTTTAAGATTTGGGGCCCACACTTTAATGTAAAAGATATGTTCTTCCTAGAAGGGGGGAACCTCATCAGTTACTTATAAAGCCTAAGGGTGCCAAACCCCAGAATTACAGGAACATCTGTTCAGAAAGCTTGTAAAAAAAGTTCCCTTTGCACCATTTTCCTGGGGCTAATTCTTGCTTTGGACTGTATGATTTGTCTCTGTTGGTAAGTAAAATAGATCCAGGAGCACTCCGGGGAAAACCTCTCAGCTTCCAAAGCCAGGTGGCTGCACACAAACTGCTTAACTGGAGCTGGTATTGGAATGTCCTCACTCTGCATGTGTGGGGCCCTTCCAAGGGCATCTGCCAGCTCACCCCTATCCCGAGGTAACAGCTAACTCCCCTCCTGCCAGCATGGCAAGCTGGTAGTTAACACTTGATCTTTGAATTTAAATACCTTACAACACTCAGGCACAGCTGCTGGAGAGCACTTGTGAGTGCAGCTAGGGTATTCCTGAAGCCCAGAGCCATTCATTCCAGAACCAAATACCTTATGGCAAACACCCAAAGTAGTGTCTGCTGCTCACACAGGCGTGTAGCAGGGTTCCTCATGTCTCCCTCAACCCTATGGCTGTGACCGATCCAGCAGGATTTATGTTATAAACACAGAGAACTGCAGTAAAATTCTGGGCACCCAGGACTCCTTTTCCCTGAGCTCTCTCTGAGGTCCTGGACATGCACAGGTTTGCCTTATTCTTTCGAGAGCTAAGCCCTGCTTTAACCCCATCACATTCACTTGCCATGCCTGTCTCTCTTTAGAGTGAACTGCATCTCTGGAAGACATTCCCCTGCCCAAATTCAATATTGCTCCTATTTCTCACAGCAATCATTCAATCAGCCCCTCCTTCAGCCCTTCCTATTAGAGCAAATGTGGCATTTTCATAGACTTTACTTCTGCAGTCATTGCTTGGGGCCTCTAAGGTCAAAGCTGAGTAAACCTCAAGTGCCTTGCCAGGCAACTATGCAGAAATAAATTTCAATTTCAAAGATTCATTCCATTGATTTATTCCCTGAGCTGTCACTGTTCACACAGCTCAACCGGTATCAGAGATCACATGCTTAGGATTTAATTATCTTCACTGTACATTAAATATACTATATATGGTGTGCTAGAGAGCCAAGACTTGGAAAGATTTAAACACAAACAAAATGTATATGGTTGAAAAGAGAAAGCCTTGAGGAATTCTCCAGCCCTGTCTTGTCTGTCAGGAGAGTGTTGTGCCAGACAGCATTTTAGGACATGTTTTCATGATCCGCTTTACCTGATTTCAGTCAGGAAAAGGCAGCGCTGTCCAGACTGACCCCTCTGGCCTCCAGCTGCACCACCCCACCTCCTTGCACTGGCACTAGGATTAATTTGGCTCTGTGATAAACTAGATCAGGGAAAGGATTTAGCTTGCACAGCTGCACAAGGGCTAGTGCTGCTACAGGGGACAGTAAACCACAGGGCTTGGGATTTTGGGGGGCAGGGAATGATCCTGCCCATTTTGCTAGCGGTTGTGATGTTATTCCATGGGCTCAGGCTCTTGCTAAAATCACACCAGCAGAAAATGGGCCCTTCCTTCTGTGTTATGAGATAATTCAGGCATTATGCAGATCTTCTCACTCAGATCACAGTAATAAATACAGTAATCCCCCACAAGTTTAATAAATTTAAAAACGGCAGTTTTGGTCTACCTGAGGGAAATGCTGAGGTAGGAAGGTGACAATCACTGTAGCTTAAGAGAAGAGAATAAGGCCCTGGCAGCAACACACATCTTAACAGTTGGACTTGCTGTAGGCCAGTCCTCCCTTGCCGGGAAAGGCTTAGTACTGCCTTATGTGAAGTTGGGGTCATGACAGGAACCTTTTAGCAGTTCAAAAGCAGCACAGCAGTACCAAGGCTGAACATGTGCCCACAGTGTAACAGCAGAGGTGGCCCTGTTGCTGGAAAACAGTGCTGCTCACTGAGGACGATTTCTTCTTGGAGGCTGATGGTTGCCAGTGCAAATTAGAGCTGCCTGCAGCCTGCAGCTAAAGAGCATGAAGACAAACTTTTTGTCATGTTTTGGCAGAAGTCAAGACACATGAAATGTGATTGCCCATGAAGACATGATGATTATCTGGGATTCACAGTGTCCCTGAGATGAGCTCAAACAGATCAGAAAACAAGGTGCCACCAGCTACGCCCTTCTCTTGCCTGCTCTGCAAGAACTGGAGCTCTCGGTGGCACTGGGATTAAAGAACCAATCTGTCCTTGACAAAAAATACTGTGGTATCCGCCCTCCCTTTCCTGCTAAATGGATGACGGTTGCTGTAGAAAACTTCCAGCTATCAAGGGGGGAAAATGGCCAACAGCTACGCAAACAACTACAGTAGGCATTTACACAGTTTGGAGTGTACAGACTCTAGCTGTGGCCTTTCTCTGACATTTACTATTAAACCACGTTACCAGGCAAAAGCCTTGAAGAAACCATGGGCACTTAAGATAACAAAGTGAATCCCAAGAACAGCAAATGCAGGTTCTCTAAAAATGTCATTAATCTCTGCAAGTGTTGATCAAGTGGATTACCATGTGCAGTGTGCATGTGGCTGCTGTCCACTCTTGTGCAAAGAACATGGGTGCTCAGCTGGGGCACCCAGAACACCATCCCATGGCTCTGCTGGCCTTGTGCATGAATTAGAAGCACAGGAAAGAGAACACAACATCTGTTGTGCAAACTACAAGCAGCAGTATTAAAAGCAAGTGGCAGTGTATTACTTTTTAAGTTCAGCTGAAGAGCCTGGTAGTATGCAGGTGAATGAGGCCAGGGCCCTGCTTCAGAGAGCTGGGGGAGTGAGACACTGTGATTCAATTTAGGAGAGCGTCGGTTGACTGTGAGGAGGAGGCTGGCAACCCTTGCATCCCATCATGCTCACTTGTGCAGCACCTGCAGTCATGGGGCACAGAGAAGGGGGAAATGAAGAAAACAGGGTGGCTGCAAGAGGAGGGGGAGATCAAAGCTTCTTCCTTTCCCCCCCTCTGCTTCTGGACCCTCAATTTGAGCGTCTGTGTCTAATCTGTGTCATGTTTCTCAGTGTTTGTTTCCTATAAGGTCCACCTGCAAGGCCAGATCTCTGTGAGGAGAATCCCTTCTTCCCTGTGCCAAACGAGAATGTCTGCTTTGCTAGAGATCCTGAGCAAGAGTGGCCAGCAGCAGGCCTGCCACCTCGTCAGGCCTGCCATCCCCACCATCCCTGTACTTGTGCTATCTGGGGGTGTCATGGGTACAATAAGGGCAGGTGGTTGCTCCTCATGCTTCTTGCTGACACCATCAGAGCGAGTAAATTCATGAGCCAAGTCATTTAACTATTTCTGTCTTCCCAGATGCATTTACCTCACAGGATGATAGCATGTGATATATTGAAAGATAAAGAATATTTTTTTTGTAAGCAAAGGAAAACTTGAGAAGATCAGTGGTGGTAGTCAGGGGGAAATGAGCTGAAAACCATAGACAAGGCAAAAGTGTGAATAATCAGATGAGTGAGGAGGGTTATAGTGTGCAGGCGAAGAGACATTGAGTCACATTGGAAGCTTGTACCATCAAATGATCTATACCTATTTCCCAGAAGGTGATTAGTTTGCATAATTCAGAATTTTTATGAAGGGTGTTCATCGGAACTTGATGAATAATTATTTTTTTTTGTTTCATTGGCAAATTTGGAAAGTCAAGAGGACTCATTTCAATCTAACTGAAAGGAAAAAGATTTGATTTTTTTGTGAATTGAAAAGCAAAACAAATGATAATTTAGTGGCTTCAAATGAGACGTGTTCCTAAAAAAAAGTTAATGGTTCATTTTGATGGTTGCTATTTAAATATCGTTTGAATATTTAAAAATTACAGGGATTTTTGAAAGAAATTGTTGCTTTGAACAAGAAAAACCAAGTAATTTCATTCCAAAATCAATGAGAACTATTTAATCAGTAATTCTGAAGGGTTTTTTCCTTTATATTAAAGAATATGGTCATACTGGCCAAGCTCCTGAAATATATTATTATCTCTTATCCCAGCTTTCTGGGTGCAGAAGTTCTTTTCAAAAACAAAAGTCGAGTTTCCAGGCTTGACAGTTGATCATACAAATCCAAACTTCTCAAGACTCCAGAGCCTGTAGCTCCATGTGTCTCCTGCTCCTCAGAGGCCCAGAAACTCAACAAAACATCAATCAGTTACTGTAATGGCACAGACAGAAATGATAGCTGCACTCTCTCCAGAGCCTGCATTCACCAGCTCAGTGTGTTACGACTTCGTACACAGTCAGCTATGAAATAGCTTGCAAATGAAATTACTCTGTTTCAGGATGCAGTATTCAAAAAGCAACAACAAAAGCACTCTTAATAGCTTTCATAGTTAAATCCCTTCAAGTCAGGAATGGGTGGTGCTGTAGTTCCATAGGTGGAAACTGAGTCCTGCCTAACCCCTCTAGCCCAAGGACCTTGGTACAGAGATGCCATGTATTTTCACTGAATCTTGACCTCTTGCAATAACTCAAAAGGGGCTGATATATCAGGTAGGTAATATTGCAGTAATGCCAGTTACACTTAGAAGGCTGGGGCAGCAAAATTTCTTGATGCAGTTAGGACTTCAGAGTAATGAGAACCAGGCCTTCTGCTTTATACTTTTTGTTTTACAAGGTGTAAGTTGGTTGCTGATGTTTGAAAATCATAAAAAGTGGGTTAATACAATGGCCATTTAAATGAGCAAACATAGCAAAAACCTTAGGAAGTGAAACTTTCTCAAGAAAAGTCTGCTGAACTGCAGATGCTCTTGCTGCAAAGGGTGCCCTTCACATTTTTCTCTTTTCACTGAGTACTGATTCTAGACGAAAAAAAGAGAAAATTACATTTTGCCAGTATGTAAAACACCTTTGTTTTCTTTGCAAAATGGGTGATGATTTAAAAATTAAAAATATTGTTGGTGGGGGCTTGAAAAAAGCTTTAGGAAAAGATGTACATGCATTGTCTCAAAAAAATTCCCCTTTCCTTCAACATTTCACCAAAATCATAAAATTCAAAACATTTCCCCCCATTTTGCGTAGGGCTTGGTTTTCATTGGACCCCATTCAACACTTTTGTTTTCTTTGTATAAACCAGATACAATCTCACTGCTATCTAAAAGAAAAAGTCCCAAAGTGGTGTGTTACCCACAAGCCCATCCTCCTTTTTAAACCCTCTTACTGATTTTTCAGCCTTGTTTTACAATCTCTTTCCCCTCTAGAAACAGATTTGCAAACCTCCTTAATTCTCCCCTAGCACACAGGCCAACAAAAATGCCCATTATCATACCTTTTGGTATCTGTTATTTCTGTGGCAAATACATCAAGAATTCTTTTGGATGCTGGAGCTGAATTTTAAAATGTAGGATTTCCTGGCTGGGTTTTCAGGAAGGAATCATCTGGAGCTGTGAAGAAGCACTTTACTTGGATGCTCAATGCAATCAGAGGCTTTATAGCAGGTGGTAAGCTCAGTGCTCAGCTCAAATAACCATGAGAGCAAGCTAACCAAACTCACACATCCGAGTTAATATTCTTAGAGTTGCTACAGAGGTGATTATCTAAGAATATGATAAAGTTTGTATGGAGTGGTAATATGAATGGTCAGCAAACAGGTATAGTAAGAAGGAGCTTCTGAACAGAAAGGTAGAGGCTTGTCAGCTTTTTCAAACGACACTGTGGCTACCTGAAAGACTCAGCCTCAGCTGGCCTCTCTGACGTTTCAGGGTTTTGTTTTCATACAAAAACAACGTCTCTGGTAGAGACTTCGGGAAAGGGGAATTGCTAAGTCCTAGAAATGTGGTTTCAAGTACTTCGTAATCTAGGGAAGACAAAAGGAGTCTGAATTATCACTAATGTAAGGGCTTTGTACATGAGATCAGATTCTGCGGTGAAGTGTGGGTTGAACAACAAATCCTGCAGCTGACACTTCTTTGGAAGGTATAGGACCTGCTTTTAGTTTGCTGACTCACACGATGCCAGTTACAAACCCAATGCTTTGCTACAGTATCCCATTTGTAGAGAGGTGTCGGTTACAGG